>JAJMSP010000162.1:0-111092 GCA_030558495.1 Pichia insulana
TGGAGGGTTTTGTGGGGGCTTCAGTGGGGCTGTTGTGTGGGAGCCCTAGGAGCCCTGGGAGCACCCCCGCCCAAGTATAAGACACGAACTCCCCGCTCTCTGTAGACATGGATCTTTGGCAAGTCTAACAATAACAACTACAACAACAACTACAACAACTACAACAAGTACAACAAAAACTACAACAAAAACTACAACTACAATGGAAGAAATAGATTCTGTTCTTGTCGAAAACGTTAAATCTTTCGCTGCTGGTGGATTCGGTGGTGTTTGCGCCGTCCTAACAGGACATCCTTTCGATTTAACAAAGGTCCTTTTACAAACAAACAAATACCCAACAACTGCAGCTGCAATTCGTGGTACACTTGCCCACAATGGTCCATTGGGATTTTATCAAGGTGTTTCCTCACCACTACTTGGAGTCACTCCCATGTTTGCTGTTTCCTTTTGGGGTTATGATTTGGGTAAGAGGCTAGTACTTGCTAGACGCGGGAAGGACCCTTCAGAACCACTGACTATTTCAGAAATTTCAGCTGCTGGTTTCTTTTCCGCTATACCAACAACTCTTATCGCTGCTCCATTTGAACGTATTAAAGTGGTTATGCAAATCGATAAAGGTAATCCAACTTTCCTTGCAACTGTTAAATCTTTATATCGTCAAGGTGGTATTCGTTCAATTTATAAAGGTTCTTTAGCTACTCTTGCACGTGATGGTCCTGGTTCTGCTGCTTATTTCGCAACTTATGAATACGTTAAAAAATATTTATCAAAAGACTCTGATTCTCTTTCATTAACTGCAATTACAATCGCTGGTGGTCTTGCTGGTGTTGCTATGTGGACAGCAATTTATCCAATTGATACAATAAAATCAATTCAACAATCTTCAACTGTAAAAGTTTCAATCCTTAAAGTAGCTTCTTCAGTTTATGCAAAGAAAGGTATACCTGGTTTCTTCCCAGGTATTGCTCCTGCACTTGCTCGTTCATTCCCTGCAAATGCGGCAACTTTCTTAGGTGTCGAACTCGCAAAATCTCTTATGTCCTGATTTATTGTAATATATATATATATCAATATTATTATTATTATTATTCTTTATGAAAACTTTGTACTATGAAAAAGAAAAAATTTGAAAAATCTCAAGTCCGTAGATAACGCCCCAACCCAATCCCAATATCCCAAATCGAGATCAATATTTCCAATCAATGCTGAGCCATCAATTTTGTAATATTCTTCAACTCTTTAAATTTACTTCTCAGCATGTGACAATTGTTCAACAACATATATCAATTTTACTTTATCATCGACGACACAACAATATCAAATCAATGAGTATTTTTATTCCTTCCGATGCTATCCGTCATCTTGATGAATATAAATATCAAAGTGAAGATCGTTCACTTGTTACAAAATACATATTAAAACCTTTTTGGTTAAAATTTGAACGAATTTTCCCAATTTGGATGGCACCAAATATGGTTACTTTATTAGGTTTAATGTTTATTGTTATATCTGATTTATTAGTTTTCATTTATGATCCAAATCTTGAATCAATATCTCCAAATTGGGTTTATTTTTATCATGCATTCGCTGTTTTCATGTATCAAACATTTGACGCTTGTGATGGTATTCATGCTCGTAGAACAGGTCAAAGTTCTCCACTTGGTGAATTATTCGATCATTGTTGTGATGCAATGAATACAACTTTAATGCAAATTCAATTTGCTAGTGTTGCTGGATTAACTTGTAATCCTTTAATTTTTATCTTTCAATATGCTTCACTTGCTACTTTTTACATATCAACTTGGGAAGAATTTTATACTCATAAATTATTCCTTTCTGAAATCTCCGGTCCTGTTGAAGGTTTATTGATGTTGGTCACTGTTTACATTATGGCAGGTATTTTTGGTATTGAAATTTTATTTAAAAAGGAATTATTTGATATCTCCTTACCAATAATTAATAAAACTTATACTATCACAACATTAATGGTAAGTATTTTCCTTGGATTTATTACAACTACTTTTAGTATGTATTCTGCTGCAAATAATGTTGTCAATACTTTAACAAAGGAGAAAAGATTAAGAGAAATTAATCCTGCAATCAGAAATATTCAACCTTTTAACATCTACTATGCAACAGTAGCTTTATTATTATTATTCAATCCATCAATTATTTACAATTATACAATCTCAATGGTAATTACGATAGGTGCAACTATGTCATTTGTTGTTGGTAGAATTATCACTGGTCATTTGACAAAACAGAAATTTCCAACTTTTAACCTACCAACTTTTATCCCAATAATTCAACTAATCCTATTATACATTATTCCTAAATTGTTCAATATTCCTTATGTTAAAGCATTAGATATTGTCGTTTACTCAGGTTTAGGTTTAAGTATTGCAATTTATGGTATGTTTGTTACTGAAATAATCTATGATATCACAACTTACCTTGATATTTATGCATTATCCATCAAACATCCACAAATTGTTAAAGACGAATAATTCGTCAATTTTTACATCAAAGTAAACATTTAGACTTATATATATACAGTTCTTATTCTTATTCTTATATTTTCAACTATAAATTCATTTTGTTTCAGCTGGTGATGCAACAGGTGCTGGTGCTGGTGCTGCAGGTGCAGTTAATCCACCACCATTTAATTCTTTTTCTAACTCAGTTAATTGAGTTTCATTTAAAATTGCAACAGCTAATGGTACACCAACTAACATACTTGTTGTTGCAATATACCAAAGTGCTGAACCAAATTTGAAAGTGGCACTCTTAGATAAACTAGTAATTTTACTCACGGAATTAGTGAAAAATTCTCTTTGTGATGGAGTGAAAATATCTTTTAATGCTTCAATACGTTCAAGTAATGTCTCATCTGATGGATCAAAATCTTCGTCATCATAATCAGATTCTTCATCAGATTCTTCCTCTTCAGCTGCAAAACGCTTCTCAATTTCAGCAACCGCTTCTTCAACGGCTTCTTCAACGGCTTCTTCAGCTGCTTCTTCAACTGCTTCTTCAACAATTTCTTCTGCAAGTTCCTCTGCAACTTCTGCTTCAAGACCTGCTTCTTGTTCTAAAACTTGCTCAATTTGTGCTTCAGTTTCATTGATTGCGTTCTCAAGAACAGCTTGAACTTCTTCTGGGGTGTATGCTGCTTCTGCCATTGTTACTACGTATCTCTAAACCAAACAGTTACTCTAATTCTCAACGACTCACCTACCTCCATTACAGGTAAATCTTCCACCATTTCGCAATCCACGCCCCTCAGCTCCCGCTCTGACAAAAAATTTCACAGTCGATCGTCCACCCTATTAATTAATAACTTCCGTACACAATTATCACTTTCTATACAAGCTTTACATACATGTTTGTAACATTCGGCCAACAACCTTCACTAATTGTGGGTTCTCACATGCTGCACATACCCTCTCCTTGTCATTTAACTGTTTGTTCACCTGGCCCTCGCTCTGGTGAGTCCCCTTTTTAACATAAATTCCAATCCGATAAGATTTCGACACACTACGGTCTAATCGTACTCGTATACCTAATCCAATCAATGTAGCTAATGAACAGTGGGTTATAGTTGGAGTGATCAAAACATTTACTGCACCTACAGCTCCTTCTGTAATGTCAGGATGTCTAACAGTAATATCACTTAGATTAACAACAGATAGCTGTCCAAGTGTAAGTGGGTGTTCCGGATCCGAAATGGTCGATATCAAATCATAAATCTCTTGTGAATCAATTGGTTCTTCATCATCATCTACTTCCATTCCATCTTCTTCCCAATTTATCTCGTCATCGTCACCATCATCATCAAATAAAAATTTCGACACAAGACTGTTGTACTTGGCACTATGTGATATATGTGGATACTCTTTACCTATCTGGTCATTCCTATTCTTTTTACTTTCTCTAGTTGGAAGTTGTGAAAGATCTTTTACTTGTGGGTTGGCATTGATCGGCTCGTCACTCATGTTTCGGTTTGCGAACCAGCAACCACAACACTAATTTAAATTCAACAACAACGTTACAATACTAATTAATGAGGAATTGCACAGCGAGCTACTAAATTTTTTAGTTTGGCGCGAGGAGGCTGGTTTTATTCTTTCCAATTTAGGAAGTGTAATTGATTTGACGGTTGAATCGAATCTATCTCCAGATCAATTGTATATCTCTACAAACTGATCCGTACTCAAACTCTCCATTATTGATTTTTTTAAGAAAGCAACACAGAAGGAAATGTCGAATCTTTTCATTTCTTCCGCATTCAGGGATATCATACCTACAGCTCAACAGCCATTTCCAACAGAATTGATAAGCTATGCCAATTCTACCTATCAATCAACGAAATTGACTCTACCATTGAACCCTATGGAAGAAGCAGCTAGATATCACATATGTTGCTTTGCCGTTGTTGAACTGTTTCAAGAAAGGTATAATCTTCCTGATCCAATGATGAATAAGATCCCAATTCCAGCTAAACGTGTTAAAGCACTCTTGCCCAACGTAAGAATTGCTTTGAATCAAATAATTGAAGCGTCTACTCCACAATCTACCCCTTTTTCAACACCAAACTCAAATCGTGTGGTGGATTATTTGCAAACTCCAACTTCTCAACATTCAACCTACACTAAAGCGACCAGTTCCTATATTGACCAAGTTAGGAATGCAAAGCTTCAATCAATAGACCAGGCTAAAAAATCTTTGAAGGATAAGCTACTGACAACATGTTCAATGTCCCCGCCAGCAACTCCGAAGAAAGAAAGAAAATCTCCAACCAAATACACAGTTGGTAGAGCTAAAGCCAAGGCTACCATTACAACACCATCGCTAGTTGCTTTCTGCAACCAATTTTACATACCAGAACATATAACGGTACGAATCCTGCAGACATATAAGATATACAGACATGTTGTGGGTAACTCGTGGGGGTTACTCGTTGGTCTTGTAGGTATATCTTATTTGAAACTTAACAAAGCCAAAATGTCAACAAAGATAGGATTTCGTGCAAAAGTAGTTGAAAACTTGCACAGTCTTCAGCAGGGAGGATTGACACAGGGAGAAGTAAAGATGTACATGCGTGAAGTGGCCAGAATGATTTCGTCTCAAAAATGGATCAAAGACGCCAAATTCGAATTTGAAGAACATGAAATTGAACAGCCAATCAACGATATAGAAGATTACCCACTCACATCTCTTAACTCTTATTTGGACCCTTCTGTTGGTTATTACACAATGATGGACTCTACAAATGTAGAGAAATGGGTGCGTAGGATAAAACGTACAGCTAATGTATAGATAGATCTGTGTTGTTAAAAAGTAATTCGGCATTGCGTAAAGAATCTACAAATTTCAGTGCTAGCGCTAGACCTCGCGAGACAAAAATCTTGTTGTGTTAAGGTGGATCCAGTTACAGCCTGAAATTTTTTCCTTTATTCCTGGTTAAATACAACCCTTCTTTGGTGTTGGAAATAGAGATTTTTGAAACAAGGGGATATGACGGTAGCTGGAAACAAGAGAGATCTTTATGAGACATCTGACTCTGAACTACCTAATGGAAAAAAGGCTAAATTAAATGCTGGAAATGGTACGTTATCCGTTAATGAAAATAATGGTCTCAGTAATGATTTACAGGAGAGCGATATTGATACTTCAGATTACAATGGAATTGATGAACCAGTTGCTTATGTTCCACAATCTGAAACTAAGTGGCAGAAAACTGTCAGCAAAGTCGTGAAATCAGTCGTGTCTATTCATTTTATGCAACCTGTAAATTTTGATACAGAAACATCACTTTGCTCAGAAGCTACAGGTTTTATCGTGGATTCAACTCAAGGGATTATATTGACAAATAGACATGTTGTTGGTCCAGGCCCTTTTGTTGGTTATGTTGTTTTCGATAATCATGAAGAAGTGGAAGTTACACCAATTTACAGAGATCCTGTTCACGATTTTGGTTTCCTAAAATTTGATGTCAGCAAAGTAAAATATATGAAAGTACAACAACTTGAGTTACATCCAGAATTTGCAAGAGTTGGTGAAGAAATTAGAGTTATTGGTAATGATTCCGGTGAGAAATTGAGTATTTTATCTGGTTTTATTTCTAGATTGGACAGAAACGCACCTGATTATGGTGCAAATACTTATAATGATTTTAATACGGAGTATATTCAGGCTGCAGCTAGTGCAAGTGGTGGATCAAGTGGTTCACCCGTTGTAAATATTGATGGGCATGCAGTTGCTCTTCAAGCCGGTGGTAATTCTGAAAGTTCAACTGATTTCTTTTTACCTGTTTGGAGGGTCAAAAGAGCTTTGGAACAAATACAAAAAGGACTGCCTATTACAAGAGGTACCATTCAAGTTCAATGGACTTTAGAACCTTTTGATAAATGTAGAAGATTGGGTCTAACCAATGATATTGAAGAGAAAGTAAGAAGTTTAGGTTCCAATATCAATGGAATGTTGATTGCCTCCATTACTTTACCTGAAGGACCTGCAGATAATTTTATAAAAGAAGGTGATTGTTTGGTGAGTATTAATGGTAAATTGATTACTAGTTTCATACAAGTCGATGAGATATTGGATGACAATGTTGGTAATGAAATTGAAATCGTTGTTCAAAGAAATAGTAAAAATATAACAGTTTCTATCAAAGTCGGTGATTTACATGCGATTACTCCAAATAAGTACGTTTCTGTATGTGGTGCAGTGTTTAACGAGTTGAGTTATCAATTAGCTAGAATATATGGCATTCCTGTGAGAGGATGCTACGTTGCAGATGCATCAGGTTCGTTCCAATTAGGTGGATCAGAATTGAATAATTGTTGGATCATAGATTCTATCGATGATAAACCTACACCGACTTTAGATACATTTGTAGAGGTCATGAAGGGGATTCCAGATAAGTCATTCATCCCAGTGAAATATCATCATTTAACAGATATTCACGTTCCATTATTCAAAAATATCTATATTGATAGGCATTGGCTATCGTCATTCAAACAAGCAACGAGAAATGACACCACTGGATTGTGGGATTTTACAACAATTCAAAAGGATCCTTTTCCTAGTCCTCCATTAAAAGTTAAAAGTGCCAAATTTTTAGATTTGCCTACTGAGTTTGACGCATGCAAAAAATTGAATAGATCTTTTGTGCAAGTTGATGCTATCTATCAATTACCGCTTGATTCATTTGGTGGACACGTTAGAAGAATACATGGGGTTATCATTGATGCATATAAAGGATTTGTTATAGTATCTAGACATGCGGTTTGTCATGATTTGTGTGATATCAATATAACCATTGCTGAATCTATCATTGTTCCTGCTAAAGTTATATTCTTACATCCAACTAAAGGTTATGCAATCATCAAATATGATCCAAAACTTGTCGATGCTCCAGTTGAGACGCCCAGATTTAGTGATGTGCCGTTAAAGAGAGGTGATAAAGTTGTTTTCATTGGATACAATAAATCCTTAAGACCTGTTATTGATGAAACTAAAATCAGCGATATTGGTGTGATGAATATACCAACCAATTCTAATTCTCCAAGATATAAAGCAACTAATGTTGAAGCATTATTAATTGACTCTACTATGGGACAAAAATGTCATTCTGGGGTTCTTTGTGACAAGGAGGATGGAAAAATTAGAGGTTTTTGGCTTGCATGTGATGGTGAAGAAGAAAAATTATATACCACAGGTATTAACATCACTGATATTATGTGGGAGCTGGAGTTTTTGAAGAATGATAACGAAGAACCTGATGTGAAAATCTTAGACGTCGAATTCAGTTCTGTTTCTATTGCAAGTGCAAGAATCAATGGCGTTCCTGAAGAATGGATCAACAAAGTTGAAAACAGTCCAATTGATAAGCTACAATTTTTGTATGTTCCGACGGTGTCTATTGGTGTTGATAATAAACCAAGTTGTTCACTGAACCCAGGTGATATTATTTTAACTGCAAACGATCAACTAATTACATGTATAAGTGACATAGATGGTGTTGTGAAAAATTTGAGCAAAGAAGCGAAGAGTATCAAGTTCAGAGTTGTTAGAGGTAAGAAACTGATGAACTTAGATGTTGAATTAACCAGAACCAAAAGTTTCATAACTGACCGTGTTGTTTTTTGGTCTGGTTGTGCATTACAAATGGCACATCATGGTGTTAGGCAAACCATTAACAAATTACCTAGTGAAATTTACTGCACAAGTATCTCAAATGGTTCCCCAGGTAGATTTTACAGCGTTGGTATAACCAATTTCATCACTCATGTGAACGAAATCCCAACAAAGAATTTGGAAGAGTTCTTAGAAGTAGTGAAAAATGTTGAAGATAACAGTTATGTCAAATTACGTATCGTTACATTTGATAATATTCCTATGGCGCAAACTCTTAAAGTGAATTACCATTACTTTCCTACTGTTGAGTTAAAAAAAGTCGACAATGTTTGGAAAGCTGTAGAACATAAAAAAAGCTAAATCCTATTTAATTCTATCTCATTATTTGTAAAGAGAATGTTCGTATTGTGAACTAGTTAGTTTATATATATACAAGACAAAGGATTCTGTTTTAGTATGATTTTGAAATTTGCAAGTTGAATATATTAATTATAGGTGTGGAAGTAATCTTTGAAGGATCTTGGATTGGGTATGTGTTGAGTAAGCTATACCAGTTCTTTTCTTGAGAACACTAGCTGGAAAGCCAGCATTACCATGTTTTCTACCCTGAATACCTCTTTTGAAACCTGCTGCGGTCTTTCTCCATCTCTTGTATGTAGCCCTATGTGTCTTAGACTGGAATCTAAATGCAGTTGTTTGAAGTGGTAAGGCATTCATAATGGAAGCCATCGGGCGAATAAATCCAGTGATTGAGAACATTTTTAAAATCAAGTTGTTTGCTTTGAAGTGTAGCGTAATGAATTGATATTCACTGTCTGTTACTGTTGAGTTACCCCCCAAATGATCAATGTTGAAAACGAATTCATCAATTTTGACCATTGAAATTAGTGGTGCGAATTTATTGAATTTACTTAGAAAAATTGTAAAAATTCTTTTAAGCTGCTGTGTCTATCCTCAATCTGAGTCTGAATCTGAATAATTGACAAGACCTTTGACAGCCATTTTATCTTTCTGCTGACCAGTAGTCTCCTTGTTGGAAAATACGGGACCTTCTCTGTTACTATTTACACCGGTTGAACTACTAAACCCATCGCTATCGCTGTCATCCACTTTTCCGTTTGTCATAACCGACTTTTCCCTTTTCACGCGTTTGAGTTTGAACTCATTTAACTCACGTTCCATCTCATTGCGTTGTTTTTCTCTTTTTGCTTGCCTTTCCTCCTTTATAGTCCCGTAGAACTCCCTTGCACGTCCTCTAAGTGATAAGGTCGGATTTGCAGCTTCCGCACGACGTCTACTTTCCCGACGTGCCTTCTGTCGTGCTTTGTAAAGCTGCTGTTGTAACGTGGGGCGTTCGTTTGAGTCTGAATCATTTTCACTACTCGAATCATCCCTTAATGATGATACAAAGGTTTTCTGTTGTGTTTCTGGTGTTATCTCTTCTTTCCCATCCTCTACAAATCGTGACATGATACTTACCCATCTATTTGTAGTGTGTCTCTCTCTATGGCTCTATCATTCCGATGTATGCGTATCATTTCATTTTCAGAGATATTGCGCGACATCGAACTTTTTGATAGTTTGGTATTGATAATTTTTCAGACTGAGATCGGCTTGAATTTAAAACAGTACTGAAGAAAACATCATCTCAAACACGCTTCAAAAATTCACTTGACGACACATCGTTTTGGTGATACGTAAGATATCATGGCTTATCATGGGCATCATAGTAATATAAAAAGTGGCATGCATGATTCCTCGACCAATGATGATTACCGAAGTCGTCCACCTTCAAATCAAAATTTATACCAACAACAACATTCAAATATATATCACCAAACAGTTCTAGGCCATAATAGCCACCACCACCAGCCTCACCAACAAGAACAAGACTATTATGGGTACTATGGCAAATATGAGAGATATCCGCCTTCATATCCCTCAACAACATATACTTCATACAATAGGTCATACTCTCGTAAACAATCCTACCACGAAGAGTTCCATAATGATAAACCTACCACGCATCTCTCTAACTATTACAATAACAGACCTGAAACATCAACACAGCAATATGAAGTGTCTCGCTCTTTAGTTTCCACAATGCAAAAGAAAGAATCTTCTTCTGTTTCAGCAACTAAACCAATAGTCAAGAGTTATAAATTCAATAATACAAATCAGACGAATTTGGTATCTCAAATACCAAATGCCACAACTCCACCGGTTTCTATAGAATCTTTCAAAACTACATCAATAAAAGACGCGGGAAATTCATTAGAGAAGAAGAAACAAATAACTGAAAAAGTTGCTGTACCTTTATCGGATATAGTCAGCGATCCTCGTAATGTGAACCCTCAACAATATGTTAAATTGAAAGCTAAATCATTTGCATATACACCCAAAAAACTATTCATCCCTACCTACAAATTTGATAAACATTCTCTTGGTGATAAACCCTCAAATGAAGTAGTTATATGGAATTTGCATTCAACTACACCAGCAGTTTTGATCAAAAACACGTTATCTCAATATGGAAAAATTCACGACATTAAAATGATTGACGATCATCTCACTGCTGTTCCACTCGGGATGTGTATTGTAACATTTGATGGAAGTTTTGATGAAGCTCATGCAACTGCTTTGAAAGTGATAGATGAATGTAACAAGAAACTTCTGATCCAAGGACGATACATTCGTTGTGGACTTAATGTTAACAATAAACTTTACAATGAGATTTATGAAAAGTCTATTAGTGCTAGAAAAGAAAGACTTGAAAAGCAAAAAGCGGAAGAAAAGAAACGAAAGGAAGAACAAGAAAAGGCAGCTGTAGCTAAAAATGCTACAACTTCAAAGACTTCGAGACCCCTTGTCAGCATTCCATCAACTACACCAAAAGGTCCTGTTGGAAAGAAAACAATAAATATGCATGATAAACACATTTTACCATTTTCCTCATTCTCTTTGAATTATAGAATTCGCAAAATTATTAATTACAGACCATATATTTTCATAGCTGACAAGTTCTATCCAGCAGCATATGTTAACTCAGATAAAGTTGGGCGATTTCTCTCCAATTACAGAGTTTCTAGTATTATACATCAGCATGGTGGATTTTACATTGTATTTGATGATGTTGATGAAGCTATGAAGTGTTTTGACGAAATGGATGGAAAAAAAATTCACACTTTTGTTATTTTAATGTCAGTTTATATTCCAGATAAACTACTCGATGAAACACGTATTGGAAAATCTGGTGCACGTAAAGCTGCTAAGAAACAGATTGAGGCTGATTTAATTGCTTATCTTTTCAAAGATGTTAGGGAAAAAATAATAGGACCTATGGTCGTTGAACACCTGCATCGCCCAGAAAATAAGGAGTTGGCTATGAAAGCAAAAGAAAAGAAAGATATTGAAAGAAGAGAAAGGCAAAAGGAACAACCGGTCACTGTTAAAAGAATAGATTTGGATGTCTTCAAAAAATTGGGTTTAGTAAAATCCAGGAAATCTTTTGTTCCTGTCACCCATTCTTTGAACAAGTCTACAGAATCTGTTTCTGAAGATGAATCGGAATCTGAAGAATCTGATTTTGAAGTGGACACTACTAATAAACGGAAAGTTGACTTGTCAGAACCAATCTCGAAGAAGTCAAAGTTTGATGATGAGGAGAAAGGCGATGAAAGCGAAAGCGATAGAGACTTGGATGATGGAAATATGAGCACTTCTGAGGAAGCAACTCGGAATGAATATCCAGTGAAACACAGTGTTGATGAAGATTTCAAACCTTCAACAAAGATCCCGGCTCCCGTTTTTACTGAAATACCGTTCGCCCCAACTTTAGCAAATTTGAAAGCATCCATTTTCACGGACGAAGACTTTGATATTTTAAAGATTTTGTGCAAAGATGTAATTGTTGATCAAGCTGTTAAAAAGAAAAGTATTGAATTTTGGGCATGGGAGCATGAAGAATTTTTAAGAAATGAAAATAAATTAAAAGAAAATGAAGAAGAGGATGCTGAAGAAGCTGAAGAATTTGATTTCAAGGATGAAGTATTGATGAATCATGAACTTAGAAATTCATCAGGCTGCTTTAAAACTGAAGGCTATCATAAAATCCCAGACAGATTTAAACGTGAATACCTCATTCATAGAAGAAAGCTTACTAATCTTAATCCTGTGAAACAAGAAGATGACGATGAAATAAATGCCACGATACATAATAAGATTCAAAGTTCACGTGTGAACCGTGCTAATACTCGTCGTTTTGCAGCTGATATATCTGCTCAGAAACAAATTATAGGTGAAACAGATTTACTTGATTTGAATCAGTTGAATAAACGTAAAAAGCCAGTTCAATTTGCCAGAAGTGCGATTCACAATTGGGGATTATATGCTTTAGAACCGATCAATTCGGGAGAAATGATTATTGAATACGTTGGTGAACGTATCAGACAACAAATAGCAGAATTGCGTGAAAAGAAATATTTAAGATCGGGTATTGGATCTTCCTATCTTTTCCGTGTTGATGAGAATACTGTTATTGATGCATCAAAGAAAGGTGGTATTGCTCGTTTTATCAACCATTGTTGTGAACCTTCATGTACAGCTAAAATCATCAAAGTTGATGGTTCCAAACGTATTGTCATTTATGCACTAAGAGATATCAAAAAGAACGAGGAATTGACCTATGATTACAAGTTTGAACGAGAAACAAACGATGAAGAACGTATTGTTTGTCTTTGTGGAGCACCCGGTTGTAAAGGATACCTTAATTAGGATATATCTACCTACGCTTTGTAGTTATCTATCCATGTGTATACTATTGTATTAGCTCACGTGATACAGGCGATCGACGACATGACGCTTTGTCGCGAAAACATGGCCGTATGTCGGTCGTCTTGGGGGCGAAATCAATTCCGCTTTTTTTTCACTAGCTACAAAGTCGACAACTAAAGTCTTGAATTGTCTTTCAGATAGCAACTATAGAATGTCTGAGTCTATGGATTACGGTGACTATCCAAGGGTATGTTTTAAAGTTTATTAATACAAGTTAGGTTATGATGGTAAACAAAGATTTAATTTTGTTGATGATATTTTTTGTCACATTTTAAGTTTTTTCTTTGTTTTCATCAGATTTCCTGAAATATATTGGCTCAATGGGTTCTTATGTCTGTACATTTTGCTGCTATTTCTGCTATCAGATTATGCTGGTTTGGTTATTTGGAGCTGCTTTCGAACGTTTGCTGTAAATACAAATCTGGATGTCGCTTTATGATTGTGGAGATGCGGCGAATGTCCGAAAGAGACTTTATGCCTGCTTCTGTGAGCTTAAACAGTTGATACGTAGCCGAAACTAACATTTCCCTTTCTCCAAAAGGATCGTTCAAGATCTCCAGCAAGAAACAACTACTATGAAAACGCACCACGTGATGATAGGTCTATGTCCCCACCTCGTGGCCGTGACAGTGGTAATGGATATAGAGGTCGTGATGGCGGTTTCCGCGGTGGTCGTGGTGGTCGTGGTGGTCGTGGTGGACGTGGTGGAAGGGATTACCAATCTTCCTTCAGACCAAGAAACGATTATAGAGGCGGTGATAGAGGTGGATCTTTCAGAGACAATTACAGGCCCCATGCCAATTATGAAACTAGAGCAAGCAATAGAAAATATGAGAATTCTGTTTTTGTTGGCAATTTACCATACAATTGTCAATGGTGGGAATTAAAGGATCATTTTGCAGCCGCAGGTTCTGTTGTCAGAGCAGATATTGTCACCTCTCGTGGTAGATCTAGAGGTATGGGTACTGTTGAGTATGATTCCTATGATGCTGCACAAAGGGCTATCCATATGTTCAACAGAACACCTTTCAAAGATAGAGAAATTTTTGTTAGAGAAGATTTACCTCCTCCTGAGAAAGCACCTACAGAAAGAGGTAGATATGAAGACAATGGTTATGATAGATACGGTGGGTACGATAGATACGATGGACGTGGTGGTGATTCATATGCACCTCCTAGAAGGGATAATTTCAGAAGAGAAAATAGAGGAATTGAGGTTTTTGTTGGTAACCTTCCATTCAGTGTTAGATGGCAAGACTTGAAAGATCTTTTTAAGCCGTATGGTGATATTGAGAGAGCGGATGTTCTTGAAACTCCAACCGGTAGGTCGAGAGGTATGGGTACTGTTTATTTTCACAGAAAAGAAGATGCAGATGATGCTATTGAAAAACTAAATGGTTATGAATGGGAAGGCAGAGTAATTGATGTCAGATTAGGTAAATTCCAAAAACCACAATCTGTTACCAATCACCCTGCGAAGGTTATCAAATCTGATGGCTTGATGAAAAACACTGATTTTACTTTAGGTGTTACAGGTGATGGACCAGAATCTGATACAATATACGTTGCCAACTTACCTTGGGAAACAGCAGAATCTGATTTGTTTGAATTATTTGGTTCTGTTGCTACTGTTGAAAGAGCGGAACTTCAATATGGTCGTGGTGGTATGTCTTCAGGAAATGCAGTTGTTAAGTTTGCATCTGCTGAAACTGCCAAAGCTGTTATTCAACAACTCAACAATTATGAATATGGTGGCAGAAATCTCAAGATTTCATTTGCTCTCTTTCCATCGCCAGAAAAGCTGGAAGCCTTGCATGAAGAGATTAGAAGAAGTACTGAGCAGAATAATTCTGAACAACAAGGTTTTGAGCAAAACACGTCATTACCTACATCAGCTGACCATGAAACAAAGTTGATGCCAGAAAATGAGACTGTACAACAACAGTCTGTATCAGAACCAACACAAGAATATTCAGGCTACGCTGAGGTTATTGCAGAACCAGTTAGCACAGCCCAAGATGCTGAGCCACATGATGATGTTGAAGATATGATTGAAGAATAAGTATATAGATGATGTAGTTTGAATATATGTAACTTTAAAGTTTTGCTATAAATTCGTATAGTCAAGTTTACACCTGAATGATTGAGCCACTACTTTTTGTTATACGAATGGTTCCTAGTATTTGTTTGAGTTGGGAGAGACTCCACAGCATTAGTATTTATCCGGGTTGGGAGATTCCTCCACAGCATTAGTATTTATTCGGGTTGGGAGATTCCTCCATAGCATTAGTATTTATTCGGGTTGGGAGATTCCTCCACAACAAGTTCAACAGAAAAGAACGTTTTTAGTTTCACCTATTCGATTATTTTAAGCAGAATGATGTTTTATTGCTATGTTTTTGAACGCTCTGAAAACATGCAGGCCTCGTTTCTTGCTTTGTACAACATCACCAGGTGAGCTAATATTATCTGAAATGAATTTCAAGAATCTAGATCCATACTCGTGAGGTGGAACAGCACTGATAGCCTCCCTTCTGTATCTCAACGTTCGAAAGAAAGTCTCTAATTTTTTTAATGTGCTATAATTTGTCAAGCAATCAATGATTCCGATATAATATACAATTTCCATATCTTCACCTTGAGAATCTACACCACGGATGCCACCACCCGTTTCGAAAATTGTATTCTTGTGAGCTCCTGGAACATTTTGATGAACAATCATAGATATTCGCTGATAGCTTGAAGATACATCGTCTTCTAATACATTCAAATGGCGAATACCTAGTAGTAAAGAATAGTCCATTATATTCAATTTTTCTAGCAAACCAACATCTTTTGACAATTGTGAAAGAACTTGCTCCTTTTTCAGGCGAGAAAGATTGATTTTCATTCCATCTTCTATAAAGTTTAAATCTTTCAGGCATGAACCTTCTGCAATCTTTTGAGGGCTTGTTCTTCTTCCTTGTGTAGATCCTTTTAAGTCATAACAATCAGACATTCTTACAGTTGGTGGTAGCATATTGTTCATGACTAATACATGAACCTTAACAATACCTGTTCGTGTCATCATCTTAAGTCTATGAAGACCATAAAATTGACATAATAAGGTATTCGGATTATTTTTCACATATTCATAATAGTCCTTTAGGATTCTTCTGAGATGTCTATGTTCTGCACGGTGTATTGTTTTGATAATAAATTTCCTATCATTTGAATAATAAAAAGAAGATCCACTTTTTCCTGAAGAGCCAACAGCTCTAACACCAATTTCATCATTTAAAGAAATCAAATAATCAGCCTGGTTAACGTTAAACATTCTTCTAAGATCACGGAAAACTTCGGGGGCATAGTCTTTGAATTTGAACTCATACTTTGTTGGAGGTGCCTCTGTTGTACCTTGTCTATTGAAAATTAATTTCGATACTTTTTTGAAATCCTCGGGGGTAATCTGATCGTGAACTTTCGTGCATCTTGACACTGATGACCTGATTCCTGTTACTAGTTCATAAACGATAGTATAGTTTTCATGAGATTCGGAAATGTTTTGACCAGGAATGTTATACAAATCATCAGCTTTCATCCTCACCTTCAGTCGGGTATTGTTTATAAATGTAGCCTTGGGTATACGCATGCGGCGTGTCAACTCTGTATCCAAACTTCTTAAAGATTGATGGTGGTTGTGAGTAATATAAGAGATGTGAGAAAGGCGATGATGTTGATTACTATCGCTACCTGAACATATGGCAAGTTCAGTATTTAAATAATCATCAGGAATTTTAATGGTGTTTATGCTATGAAATGTCCTTCGATCTGCAGAATTTCTTGTAGTTGACATACTCCCATTCGTTGTGGTATTAGATTTTTTGGTTCTTTGGTTGGGTGGTCTTGAATTCTCAATCGATAAACGAGGATATGTTTGCGATTTCGGGATCTCTTCAAGTTTAGCATTTCCAACAAAGATTGGTTCAAGAGTGGTATCAACTTCTTTATGTGCCACCAACGGATCAACTATAGAAATGGTGTCACTTTTACCATTTACCTTTGGTCGAGGCTCGGATAAAATACGATATGTATGCATCCGCCTAAACTGATTGGACAGCTCCTGAGAGTCTATATCTAAAGTTGTTGTCATATTGGAGGAGCTATTGCTTGAATTGTCATCTCGGATCTCAATAAAAGTCGAATCCACGGGAATGCTTACCTTAAAATTGTTTTCGTCTTCCGCAATCGGAACGCTAGATTGAGCAAATTGTATTTCATCGTTTAAAGAGACGAGTGGCTCTATAACATCAATCGCAGGAACATTGTGACTGGATGTTGTATTCTGAACATTTAGTTTTGACAATTCACTCAGTAAAGCTCCTTTCTTTGAATCTTCAATGCTGGTCTCATTGGTTTCTACGCCATCATTATCTAAAGAGTTGCAAGTTGGAGACTTCGATAAAGCATTGTTTTCCAGTGTTCGTATGAATAATTGAGAAGGTAATTCATTATGACCATAGTGGTTTGGTTTCTCTTCAACATGCATAATGAAGAAGTGCCTCTTCCAATTTTGGTAGCTGTTGAAAGTAAAAGCTTCTATTTTCCTGTTTGTTGAAAGGGTATTCAGTCGCTATGTTTCAACAAAGACAAGTTAGCTTTCAACGTAAAATCAGTCTCTTTGTTTAAGCTAGGTAGTAAGATCACTTAGACGAGGATATCCTTATGATTAATACCGCCGGGCTATTCTCGATTAAAGATACCTCTCACATGCAAAACAAAAAATTTGTCGCTAATTTGTATATTATTAAAGCTTAAGCTCGCGCGCCAGCTAGGGCTCAATAAATTTAATATGGTCTAGTCTAGTGCGAGATACAATTTGGGCTTTGATATATAATGGACATTGGTGTGTAGATCGACAACGGTCTAGAGTTCAAAGATAATGCCATTTCACTGCAGCGGATCGGTATTTTCCAATGTGTTCAATTGTTAGTAAGAGAATCTACAAACTCAACTTAACGAAGCTGATTGGCAATGTGAGAGTACCTTTTTCAGAACACGTTATTATACGAAATTTTTCATCGACAAATACGTTTGGCAAGAAAAGTATTGACGATATAGAATGCACAGGGTATGAATCCACCGAATTTATTGTTTCAGCTGATGAGCTTTCAACTATAAAAATTTCGTTACCTCATAAAGAAAGTCAACATGTATTCAACGCTAAAGAGATAACAAAAGATACAAAATGTACTACCGTTAATGGACGCGATCTTAGCCTAAAACATTCTGATGCAATTGATAAAACTGATACTTCTAGCTTTATAGATCCAAATTCTGTTGCACATAATCGTGGCTCGATAACTGATAAAAATTCATATACTGACTTTTATCAAAATATAATCGATATATATAAGGAATTTTCAAATCGGCCAGAAGGTAAATATATTGTTCTTATCCATGTCGGGTCTTTTTATGAACTTTATTTTGAACAAGCAGATAATTTTTCTGGTCTTTTAGGCCTAACATTGACCAAAAAAAACCTTAAATCAGGGCCGATTTCATTTTCAGGGTTTCCTGACAAAATGCTAGACAAATATACAGAAATCATTTACAAGCTAGGATACAAAGCGGTCATTTGTAATCAGGTAGTTGACCCTGTTACAAATCTTATCAGTAGACCTATAGATAGGATCTTAACACCTGGTATCATTGTTGATGAATCTTGCAGGGACTTTCGTCAAAACAACTTTTTACTAACTCTTAGTTTCAAAAATACAGTAGCAATTTCAGATTCACAGACAGTAGGTGTCGCTTGGTGTGATGTTAATTTAGGACAGTTTTTTGTTACAGAAGTATCTATTAATCAACTTCTTGCAACTATTACTAGAATCAATCCTGCTGAAATCTTAGTCCCGGATGAATTAGATCTAGATAAATTATTAGACGGAGTTTTATTACCTGAATTGGCTGATTTGAAACTATATTATTTCACTCGTTTTAGTTATAATTCTCAAAAAAAGACTATCCAAGAGTTTTATTGGAGATTTGCTGATAATAGCACCCTTGTAACCAGTACTTTGAACTCACTAACACGTAGGGAAATTTCAGCAGCATCCCTTTTACTACATTATTTAGATCACTGTCTTCCAAATTACAAAACCAGCTTTCAGCTACCAAGACGTTCCTTACCTAAAACGTTGATGCAGATAGACCCTCGAGTCGCACAAGATTTGGAGTTGCTTGAAACACTTCAGTCTAGAAAAAAAGTTGGAGCATTATCACACCTTATTGACAAAACTTTAACAAGTCCGGGCGCCAGACTTTTGAATACTTGGCTATTAGCACCTTCCACTGATAAAAATGAGATTAACAAGCGACATGACTTAGTAGAGTTTATGCTAAGTGATAACTTGATACTTGAAAACCTGAAGCAAATGTTGAAAAAAACAGCTGATATCAACAGAATTATTCGAAGAATAGATAATGGTAGGGCGAGCTCATACGAATATTTGGAATTGGCTGCCACCTTTGATGTTTTAAGGAAAATATATAAGCTATTTCAATCCTCAAAGAGTTCAAGAGCCAAGGTTCATATCGACTCTATTTTTGAGAAGTTCAAAAATTCTAAAAAGATTGATAACCTAGCCAAACAAATTCTAAAGACCATCGACCCTAAAGTTTCCTTTTTAAAATCAACGTCAAATAAAATTGATGGAGATATTATAAAGGAATTTTGGGATATCAAAAGCACAGCATCACCTATGATGAAAAAACTTAGAAAACAATACAATGAGTTGACAGAACAGAGTCGTGATTTACTCTCAAAATTGAAATGTCAATACTCTGAGGCAGGATATAACGGTTCAGTGCGTCTAATAAAAGATTTGAAATCCCTAGATTTTGTAGTAGAGCTTAAATCCACAAGCAAATCAATTCCTGCGATGATCAGATCTCTAGGGCTCAAAGTGAAAGAAAAATCCAAGTCAACTACAAAACTTCTGAATTCGGAATGGACTGATATAGGGGAGCAACTAATCAGATTAGAGTACAACATTAATATTGAAGAAAATTTACTCATGAAAGACCTAAATAAAAAAGTTGAGGATTTGTACCATGAACTCAAGAACGTTTCGCCCATTATTGAACTGCTCGATGTCTCTCAATCATTTGCTGAACTTGTCTTGCAACAAAATTTGGTGAGACCTCTAATTGATGAATCTACAACATTCAAAGTTGTAAATGGAAGGCATTTAGTCGTTGAAGAAGGGCTTAAACACAAGGTCGATATGGCTAACTTTACTGTAAATAGTTGTGTTCTCGATTCTTCAAATGCATGGGTTATCACTGGACCTAACATGGGAGGTAAATCTACATTTTTGAGACAAAATGCTTTGATTGCAATTTTAGCTCAAATTGGATGTTATGTACCAGCAGAATCTGCACATATAGGTATCATTGATAAAATTTTCACAAGAGTTGGTTCTTCTGATAACATTTTTAAACATCAATCCACATTTATGGTTGAAATGAACGAAGCCGCTATGATTTTACGAGAAGCAACTGAGAAATCACTAGTCATTGTTGATGAACTAGGAAGAGGTACATCCACGAATGAAGGGGTGGCCATTGCTTTTGCTACTCTTGTCTCTCTAATTAAATTCAATAAATCGAAAGTACTCTTTGCTACCCATTTTGGAGCTGAACTGATGAAACTCATTCAATCAGAAAGTCAACTCAAAAAGCAGATATCTTTTTATAGAACATCAATAAAAAGAAGAACCATACCTTCAAAATCGTTCATTCCACTTGAGAAGCAGATAATATTTGACCACAAACTTTTTGAAGGTATTAGTTATCACTCGCATGCTCTAGATATTGCGTTGTTGGCAGGATTTCCAAAAGATGTTTTAGACATAGCAAAACAAAGCTACAATAAACTTGATACTAACATAAATATGTGAACACAGTTCATCTGGTCTTATTTGACTTATAGCTCATTTTTTTCGTTTTGTAAAATGCACAATTTGATAAATTTACACAGCAAACTTAAGTTTTTTCCAGTAAAATGAAGAATAAAATGAAGCCAGAATGAATTGCTTCATAAAAACGAAACCCTGATATATATATATATATATATATATGTATGTAAGAGTTTGCGCTGGTTTCTTTCTTTTTATTAAAAGCACAGACTCGAGCAATGGTTGTATCCAATGCTATGATTATATATATATAAAGTCAAGAATATAATTTACGTCTCTTTCAAATGTTCTCAGTTAGTAAAACTCTTCTACACTATTTCTACAAAAAAATAGTAAAAATGGACGAGACCGGAGTCGAACCGATGACCTTTCGCTTGCAAGGCGAACGCGCTACCAACTACGCCACACGCCCAGTTATAGACTTATAGATCTTTGTAATTATCCTAAGCCATATTTTATTTTAAAAAATTGCTTATGTAATCTAGACAAACTTGGTTTATTTTGAAGGGTTTTCACAAAAGCATTTCTCAGTTCATAAAAAGAGTCACATGCTATGTAATTGTTTAAAAATGAATACATAATTCACCATCTTAGGAGTGGTATAATATTTGTTGAAATGAAACGTGTTACTCATCGAGTTGATCTAAAATATCTATCGCCCTTCATCCTGACATGAAAGTATTCACTTCAGAAGGAAACTAAAATGTATAATTAATAGCTGGCGGCAGATTTGTGCCTAATTATCCCATTTTATCTTCAATGTCTTTCTTGTCAATTTTATAAGATTGTATAAGTATCAATACTATCAGAAAATATATTGCGTTAGACCTTCCAAAACCACCTGTTTTCCAAAATATTAAGTGAGAACAGCCCGTCACTTGCAGTCGCTTCTAGCCTTTTTATGTGTCTAGTTTTTGATTAGTACAGCCGCAGGGATACAGTTAACAGTCTTGGAATAAGTTATACTGGCGTCTTTTCACTAGATTCGACAAAAAACTTTTGCATAATCTAGACTCAAAAACGATAACTCAGACAGGCGAGTCTACAGAAACTGCAGCTACCAGATACATTTTAAGGGAAGGAAAAAGTTAGTTTATATGTTAGATGTAAAGTGCATGAAAATTGTAATACCATTTCTACGACAGTAAATTATGTGAGTACATATATATGTATACTCATCACGATGTACGATCTTAATTTAACTCTTGTTAAAAACAAAAATAAAAACACAATCAATTCGTCCCTTTTTTATTCACTAACACTCAACATTACAATCACAGAGAAGCCATTTCAACATTAGATGTATACTTTTGAGGGAATGGTACCTGCCGATATATACCTGGCCAATTGATGATGTTAAAATTAAGTACATTAAAAGCTGATATCAACACATTCCTTAAACCCAGGTTATCAATGGTTGGACACAACCATTTACTTAAGGGGAGTTTGTGGTTCAAAGCTCTGCTATCGAAGCAAATGATATATACATCTATTACATCTACTTTAGATATGTTTTCAAAGTAATCAAGTCCAACTATACATCATAAAATATTTTAAATTGATGTAAGGTCCTAAACAACTTATCTAAATAGAGGGGTCGTAATCGTCATCGCCTGGATCGTCAGATTTGGTTTTCTGGAAAACTTTCTCAACTTCCTTCTGTTCTTTTACAGTCGCTGTTAATTGAGCAATCAAATGTGCTGCATTTTCATCATTTTGGTAATGTGGGAGGTATTGTGGCTGAATCGTGGCATTTATCGGTTGAAAGGGATACTGTTGATTGTGCTGATATTGTGCCAAATTAAAACCAGTAGCACCCCTGACTGGACCCTCAGAAACAAGAGTATGGTTCATATTATAGCTTGGTGTAGTGTTTGGTAGTAGTGTATGTTGATTGTTCATAGTAGAGCTTATCTCGGGTAAAATAGTACTACCATAATGAGAATATGGAGGATAGTTAGGTTGTGAAAGACTATGGGAATAAGCTGGAATTTGCACAGAATGAGTGTTGGGATAAGGTGGATTTCCTACAGGATAGTGATCAGAGTAGTTTCGCTGAGAAGCCTGCTGCATCATGTTCATAAATTGTTGCATAAGTAACAGATTATTCTGTTGTGATGGTTGCACAAACTTCTCAGGAGTATTAGATGGCAATGATGTCAACCTAGCTTTTACCGATCCTGCGCTTCTAGATTTGGATGGAGTCACCGAATCACTTCTAGCTTTCTTGCTTTTGCTGTTCGATTCCATTTCAGTCTTTGCTGTTTTCTTCTTCCTTTTCTTGCCTTTTTTGGCTGCTGCTTCTTTCTCATCATCTGAAAAATCTTGTTCTTCTTCAGGAAGCTCTTCGTCATTGAAATTACTGGCATCAGTCCCCTTCATTTTTTTTATCATTGAGGTGGAAATATATTCAGCTGTAGACACAACAAAAAATACATTTGCTCCCTTTTTATTATTCCACTTTGATGCTTCTTCCATGGTATTAAATTTGATACTGTATACTGGTGCTTGAAGTTTTCCAAATACTTCATATAAAAGACCTAGAGGGGTCCGATCTTCAAAACAAAAGACTGTACCTTCACTGAGAACCCTTTCTTCTGCACTTGAAAAAGATTTTATAAGTACATTCTTCTCAACAATTCCAGAGATGCACCCCACTAGCTGAATTTTTGATTCGTTCTCAATCTTGTAATCATCTGGCAACGAGGGAACTTGAAAATCAACAATTTCATTCTTGGTTCTGGGCGGTCCGTCTGTTTCTTCATCATTGGTTTCATCCGTTTCACTCAAATCAAAGACTGATGTATTTTCTAGATCCGAAGAGGATTCGTTCTCACTTGACTCAATATCACTACTACTTAAGTAATTACTGGAAGATTTACTACTCTCTGAGTCAACGCTTGATTCTTTTTCATTCAATTTTTCACCTTCCAGAGAGTTACCAATAACTTTTTCAGTAATTGAATCAGTCACATCAGATACCATTTTTTTCGAATTCTCAGTAGAGACAGACAAATTTGGTAATACAGAGTTCTCTCCAGCAAAGTTCCCATGGTCTATCATAATTTCTTCTCTGACGGATGTTTCTGTTGATATACATGTGATTTCTTTTGCGTCATTTTTGGAAACTTCCTCATCAGAAGAATACGTTACATTGTGTTCAATATCAAAGGGATCAAATTCAGTTTTAATAGATGGTTTTACATTCGATGTATCATGATCATCTCTCATTTCCCAACTTGAACTTCTGACGTGTGAGTGGCTAGTTCTATTTGCTTGAAAAAAGTTTGAATATAGGTTTTTAGTGAAACTTTTTTTTAAAAATTAATCCTCATGATTTCAATCCTGAGGTTATCGATAATTGTAGAATTACACTATTTTGGTATCAAAAATTGATCCCTACTCTTCCATAGATTGAATCTATCATACATTTGATTGTGCTTTAAAGCATATGACGGGTTTTACTGGAATATTCTCAAACTCTGAGAAGTATAACATACCTAATATAATTTCGGTGATATCGTTTTTACATTCCAATCAACATACTAAAATAAGCCTCAATTTCGAGACGAAGACTATTCATACGACCATTGATTTGAAAGTTGTGAAGACCAATGACGCATTTGATACTTTAATCAGAGTGCCGTTTGATTTTGATCGAATATTCATTCAACCCTCTGCTGTATCATACAAGATTTTCAAATATGTGCTTTATTCTGACTGTTCATCATCACAGATATATCAAGTTTCGTCCAGCGAAGTTGTCGAACTTCCACTGGATAAATATGATACAGGAATGATGAAGCTGACTGTTTCTGAAAATACAAAACAACTTTTTGTATTTAAATTTATTAGAGACAAGGAAAGTCATGTTCAAAACAGACGAGCTTTACAACGTAACCCTTTTCCGATTCCTATGGCCGATGGCCCATTGTTCCGTGAAGCAATTAACACGTATGAACAACTGATTCCGTTAATCTTGAAAAGAATACATAGCTCTTTAGAGAAAAAGGTTAGCTCTGATCCTGCCTTCAAAGGACCCGATTTATCTAAAATTCAGATGCTGGATGCACTTAAAGATTTCAAAAAAGGCATAATGCCTAGCTTTAGAGGAGATTCTCTTTTTTCAAATTTTGATCTTAGATCAAATCCATCGAACTCTCTTGTTTTCAAATTTTTGATAGCACTCAAAACAAAGACGGCGCTTCCCGACGTTGAGCTGAAAACTTTCAATATGCTTCAAAGTTTTGGTCTTAAGAAAAAAGCGTTTGAAGAGGATAGTAAAAGGTACTATGAATGGCTTTCTAAATTAATGAGTTCGGGTAAATCAAAAGATGAAAAGCTTTTATATAAAATGAAGAATTTTGAAATATCGAAGATGCAATATTTCAACTATTTGTTTGATGTCATCACTCCACTATTATTGGAACTTGTGGAGGTTGCCGATAGTCTAAGTGAAGAATATTGGAGAAATAAATCAGAACGGCTATTTGCGGTGGAGCAAATTGATAACTGCACATCTCTCGATTCTTTCACGGACAAGGTAAAAGTATACTCAAGTTTGGAACCACAAGAAACTAGTTTGCTACTCATTGATCCTAAATCCCCATATAAAATTGAATCATTTAAAAATAGTATTACAAAATCAGGACTTCTCTTTGTTTATGGAGGACAGGGGAAATCTGGATGGCACAAACAATGGTTGGTTTTGTATAATGGAAAGCTATATGAATACATGGATTGGCGAAAGGGTGCAGCATTAAGAAATGCCCCTCTCGATGTTTCATTGTGTAACATCAAACTTTTAGGTTCAAATGAGCAGAGAAATACTGTTGATATTGGCGCAAGGAAAAATTGTTTCAGAGTGATAAATTCACAGGGTATAGAGCATATTTTTCAATCGTTTACGCACAGTGAGGCTGAAGAATGGGTTAACGCTCTTATCAAAGCTAGTAAGATTGTATCATACTCCAAGAATCGTGATCCTGGTTACAGCATTAAACATAGCGAAGAAGCCGGTGATAATCATGAGAGATCTTCAGGATCCTCAAGTTCAGCATTAACTCGCTCCAGGAGATTTTCTTCAGTGTCATTATCTTTACTCAATGTGGTAAGGAACAACAGCTCATCAAATGCTGTTTGTGCAGATTGTGGTTCTATCGAGAATGTTGAGTGGATATCTTTGAATTTCTTGGTGACTTTTTGTATACAATGCTCTTCGGCACACCGAAATTTAGGCTCTTATGTTTCTAAAGTGCGAAGTTTAACATTGGATAGCTTTGCAGCTGAGTCTAGATCGTTGCTATATCATATAGACAACCAGCGCTCCAATTCAATCTATGAAGCAGTTGCCATTGTTGCCAAGAAACCCAAACCTGATTCTGATAGCAACACGAGATTGACTTACATAAGAGATAAGTACGCTTTGAAAAAATTTGTATCGGAGAACGTGAAGCTAACTGCAGAAAAACTTTTGATGGAAGGATTAAGAGACACTGATGTAGGGAAAGTTTTGACAGCTATTGCTGGTAATGTCGATCTCAATCGAAATTTAATTATATCAAAAGTTAATGATGACGATTGGGCTATGGAACGAGCTGAAATTACTCCCTTAGAATATGCACTTTTAAATCCTAGCATAATAGATGGATCTGAAGTTTTTGAAACAGCAGAGCTTCTTATATTGAATGGCTGTGATGCAGGAACACAAGTGCGTGAAGGTTCACTCGTTGATAGTAAGGCTGAAAAATGGTGGCAGGATAAAATCAACAAAATCCATTATGGAGAAACAGCAAAAAATTGCAGTAATATTATTGTCAAGGATTCAAGAAAAAGCATTTCTAGTGGAAGACCAAATGCATCATCCCTACAAACATCTAAAGTTAAGAGTAGAAGTCCCAAAGATGGTTTCAATTTTTTCAAGAAAAAGCTAAAACATCACACATAAGATGATTAACTCCATTATTGTTGAAACTTTTGTAAATTAATAATTAATTAGCTAATGTTAAAATTTTTGAAGGCCTTTCAAAATGGTTAGATCTTGTATAATATATATCTGACAGCGAATCTACAAAAATTTTGAGATAACAGATCAACATCTAATTTGAGTAAACTCGAATGATTATGAAATTCCAATGCGTACTATAGTCATTGGAATAACAGGAGCTTCAAGTTCAGGGAAATCGACAATAGCACTTTTATTACAGAAGATTTTTCAGCAATCTGAAATAATTCATGAAGATGATTTCTTCAAGCCCGAAAAAGAAATTAAGCTTGATATTGAAAGAGGGGATAGAGATTGGGATTGCCCAGAGGCTATAGATTTGGATGCCCTGAAACAGACATTGAAAGTACTGAAAGGCAAAGGTGAACCATCGAATAATTTGAAAGCTAGAGTTGTAAGAAATGGTGATCATTACGAGTTTTCGCAAAAATCCACTGAACCACCTCATAATGACACAAACTTTAACATTGATGATGAGGTCTTAGAAGGTTTTCAAAATGACATTGCTTTACAGAAAAAAAATATCAAACTATATCTTTTGGACGGATTCCTTTTGTTAAATGATACAGAATTGCTACAGTTTCTTGATTTCACACTATTTTTCAAAACTGATTACAATACTCTAAAGTTGCGCCGACAACGCCGAGTTTACAATGTTGAAGGAAACGAATGGAAAGACCCGCCAGGATATTTTGATATATTTGTATGGCCTGGTTACTATAGACATCACAGAAGTTTGTTTTTGGATGGAAACAACGAAAGTGCTGTAAAAAACTCTGGAGGTATGTTGTCATTGGAATTCAAAACTAAGTATAGTGTTTACGAATTTCGAAATGACGACGACACTGACCCTAAGCTTTTGTTGGAGAGAGTGGTAAAAATTTTAGTCGAGAATATCGAACTTGTTATCTAAATCTATAGACTCAGGATACATAGATTCACTTTTTAGACTTTTTACCCTTACTTGTCTTGCCTTTGAGTTTTGAAAGACTCTTCATTTCTGAGCTGTAAATTTCATCAGCTGTTTCAGTAGTTTTTCTTTTGATACCTTTTTTCAAACTCACAGTACCGTTATTTTTGACAGCTCGGTTCATTGCCTTTTTATCGCCTTTCCAATCATCAACATCTGTAATCTTGTATTTATCTAAATTCAAATTATTAATAAGTTCTTTTTGTTTTTCTTTACGTTCCCTAATTGCTTCCAAAGCTTCCGCCCCAGCTTCCGCCAAGTCAGCTTCCAGCTCTCTTTCCATCTCTTCTACGTCATTGATAGTTTCAATTTCCTCACCATTCATTTCCATTATTTCTTCGTCACCTAATTCTGGCATTTCTTCTTCGATAGATTCTTGAACAAGCTCTCTGAAATATTGAGAAACTTTACGTATAATTTTGGAAAACATAGCCAGCGATTGATTTGTTTCAATGTTCAATTCCTTTGAAATGTTCTCTATTTCTTTATGTTGTAAGCCCATGGCTAACAATATCGCTGTTTGAGCGTGTGAAAGAGATACCCCTTTATTGATCAGACCATTGAAATAGCTATAGGAGATGTAAGGAAGCAAATCTAGAATGACATGGTAATCAATCAAATTGTTGGAATAGGATTCTAAACGTTTAAGATCAAAAGGACTCATAGCCTTGTCGAGTTCTTCTTTGGTGAATTTCAAGTTCTGTTGTGAATCAACATTAGCAGCTTCTAGGACACTTAATGCCTGAATTGCTGGAAATTCTGAGAAGCTATAACTCAACAAATTGATGAATCTCTTGTGAAAATCCTTAGCAAATGCTTTCAACCATTTATCATCACGATTTTCCAAGGTTTTCAGCATCACACAAGTATGCTCACCAGTTAAATCATTTGTGGTCTGTCTTAAGTAAACTGGGATATAACCTGCATGACGCCAAAATTTGTGTAACTGTTGAGTAAGACCATAAGAAACACCCAAATAATGCAAATAGTATGGACTCCTATGAGCTAAATCAACAAATAGTGGTGGTAGTTTCTCTTCCTTACGAGGTTTTATCTCATCACGCAATGAAACTGTAGAACTCTCAAGTTCTGCATCGGTCAGCCTATTTATTGAAAATTTATCTTCAGACGCCAAATTGTTATTCTCTGCTAAGGATGCAAATTTACCCTCAAAATAATCGGTCATTAATTGCAATGCTCTTGAACCATAACCCATTTTGGTATAATCAGGATGTGTAGCAATACGTACAATTCTAGCACCAGATAAACTTGCAAAATCCTCGTCTTGAAATTGTTGAGAAATCAACCAAGGAATCAAATCACCTCCTGCACGAATACCACGACTCAAACTACTGCGGATACTATCTTTTGAAATTTCACCCTCTAAAGCAACTTGTATGACACACAATGGTGTAGGAATAGATGCATCTTTACCGACATCTGGACCAAACAAAGCATATAGTTGGTGTGCTGGAGCATCAGACATCAGCTGTAGATCATTTGGGGAGTTTTTGTAATGAGATGAAACAAATAGTGCCATCATACGCTGAAGAAAAGATTCTGCGACAGGATCATAAGAAAACAATGTGTCACGATTGATGTAATAAAGTGAGCATTCTGATGGATGTGGACAGCCACGAGTTGCATACTTTGTGTGCTTAGGAAGTTTGGCATCAAGACATAAAAGCTTGTTAAGCCATGATTCCACTGGATCGCCAGGTGCATATCTGATGGGTTCATCAAGACTTACCTCAATCAAAGATCTTGAAGAAATCCGGAGAGAATCAATGTCCTTACTACCAGTATCACTTTCATCACGAGAAACCACTTGAGTTTGAGAATTTTCCTTTATTATACTTTTGGACTGATCCCTCAATTGTTGAATCAATTTCAACGATAAAGAACGACCGGTACCCTCGTAACCGTTGATAGTAGATGCCATAAACACAAGATATGGACCAAGTAATTTTTTTACTAAGGGTAGGGGAATTGCAGCCGCTTCATCAATAATCAAAAGTTCTGCTTGACCAAGAACGTGGTTATCAGTTGGTGAGATATATTGAATGGTTTGTCTATGACCTGAACGTTTTATATCAACTCTAACAATTGCTTTATTGAATGATGGATTAGTAGATTGTATAATATCATAATCATGATGTTCAACATAACCCATTGCATCAAAACCCTTAAAAATAAACTCAAACAAGGTTTTCAAGTTTTCGGGTGATGGAGATGTGACAAAAATATTCGAGTAATCTTGGGCAATAGCTGCTGCTATAGCAATACCAAGAGATGCAGATTTACCACGACCTCTACCTGCGGTCAATGCAACAGTGGCATTAAAGGACTTTTCTGCAATGGCATCAATAAATCGTAAAATAGCCTCAGCTTGATTGACAGTTTTGGCTAAATCTACTAAAGAGCCTGCTGGCTGAGTATCATGTAGACTTTCTTTCAGTTCCTTCAATTCCTGTTCCTTAGGAGTAGTATCATCATCATCTTTGGGAGGTAAACGTTTAACATGTCTGCCACCAGAGATTGGAAGAACATTCAGTTGATCATCGACAACCAAACAGTTTTGACAATCGGCTAAAGATAGCAAAAACCTCTCGTTGAAACGTGAAACCACATCATTATGAGCTTCTGTTCTATATCTACTATGGATATCCATTGTCATTGTATATAGTTGTTTCAAAGACTTCATTGATTTCAAAAGCATAATAACGAGACCACCACCTTCAACTGTTTCAATTGTTCGTGCCATTAGATTAGGTGTCAAACCTTCGAAGTCCTGTAAAACTAAAGTACCATATGTATTACCTAAAATCTTTTCTGTTTCCTTGTAGTAAACATATCTTATCTGATTGTTTGAAAGGAAAGCTTCAAAAGGGTCCAAATCGTTTGCTTCTCTTATACCACGCTTTACGTCTTTTTTAATCTTTTTTTCTCTGTTAAGTCGATTGGAAGTAAATCCAAGAAGTTTCTTTTTATAAGCCCATAAAATAGACTTGTTCATTTTAAGATTAGCATTCATCATCAAATAGTGGAGATTTGGAATTTGATTTCTAGATTTGTCACCAACCATAATGATGAAAGACCTTTCTCTTGTATCCACACCATTACGAATTAAGGCTGGAATACGAGAATCCAGTACCTTCTTCTTATTATTAGTGTTCACGTTGGTAGACATGATCAGGTTGTGTGTCAGACTATCCACTAGGTTTGATGAAATTGACTACATTTCCAAAAAATTTTCAGCACACATGCACGTAATCAAAATATTTAAATTTGTTTTTTTATGGGGGCTCAGCATTAAAGTTGGCGGTACCGCGCCATGTTTTTCGAAAATTTGAGCTTTACTTCTATAATCAATAAATTTTGTAGTGCATGTGCTTTAATTTGGCGTGTCTCGGGAGTTCCAGTTTGATTATTGTATTTCTCTTTTGAAAACATCATCTGTCTCAGCAAGTTTAATTTTTCCTTATAGTTGATTTGAGTCAATGCAATATATGCGTATCTTTAGATTAGTGCAAACTGCTTGATTCTATTGCTTATAGATAGAATGATGACAAAAAAAGATTTGAAAGGAAAACAACCCACGGCATCAGATGCTAAAATTGATGCTAAATCCTTTACAGAAAATGCCTCTAATAAACCCTTATCTATGGTAAAGACAGGATCGAGAAATAGGAATAAGACTTTGAATAAATCTAAAAGGGATATAAACCATCAAAATTCAGCGAAGATGACCATAAAAGATGACTCCAACGATATTATGAGCATACTAAAAACAGCAAAAAGCGGTACAGACATAAGTCATTTATTGTCATATAATTATTCTGATGATTACCCTATAGATGCTAATTATGAAAGAACTTCTAAAGTAGGTAGGTCAAAGAATCAAAAGAAGAAGACAAAGAATAACGATATACACCTATATGGCCTGAGTTATATTAATGCTAACTATAAATTTATATTGAATAATGAAGGTGACTACAAAGCAAATTTAATTGATCCAAATTTGCCTCTTAACATGAAAGATGTTCATAGAGTTATAGTGAAGCAACATGATTATCATTGCCCTATTTGTATGGGCGAAGAGTTTGTTGCTCCTCGAATGACTAAATGTGGACATATTTTTTGTTTCCCATGTTTGATCAATATGTTTGAAAATGTTCGAAATGATAAAACCAAGACAGATTTGGGAAATCGACATAACCCTTTGATATCATGTCCATTATGTTCTGAGGTTATTCGAGAAAAGTTTCCACTGCTTCCAGTTCTGATTGAACAAGTCGAAGAAGGAGAGAACAAAATTACAACGATGTCTTATCGAACTGTCTCTTTAATGTATCGAAATCATTCTAGAATTTACTCACAAGCAGTCTCAAATTTCTATCGCTTTAAGGGATTCGATGGATTGATACCTTGGATAAGTCACGGTTGTAATCCATTAAATTATAAGCAACAATCCCCTTATGCAAGTTTTTCACGATTGATGTTTTGTGATACAAATTTTGTTATATCATGTTTTGAAAAAGAAATTGAGGATATTATGACACAAAAACTTATTGATAATGAAGTTTACGGTGATTCTGGAGTATATTACGATATTGCCTTACAGAAAATCAAAGATGAGATCAAGAAGCTGAGGGTATTTACCGAAGATAAAGCTATAGCACCTTTTCAACTGGATTTATCTAATCTTACATTAAGCACAATGTCGATTAAAGATTCTCATGAAATACGGTTGCCTTCTTTCAAGGATGGATTTTATTTTTATCAATGCGATATCAACTCGCGTATACATTATTTTTTATCTTCACTTGATGTCAAAGTTATAAATCAACTATTTGATATTCCTGATGTCACTAAAGTTCACCCCGACACTATTAACTTCAATTTTGCTTACAACCTACCAATATCATTAGATCTTTTTGTTGAAAATATTAATACTGAAGAGGGAAGAGTTACTCCTGAATTAGTTTCGAGAAATCCATACCTAAGTAATTTGCCATACGGAGCTGAAGTTGGTTTTCTGGAAATTGATTGGACTAAGTTTGACGCTTCTTTTATACCTATCAGTGCGAAACATTTGGCTGAAAGTACGGATGACAATTCAAAATACCCACTTCAAATTCCTCAGTATTTGACGAAACAGTTACAAAACAGAACTAGAAATACAAAGCGCAAAAGAAATGCCGAAGAAAATGCCAGAGTACGTGGTGAGTTAAGACGAGAAAAAGAAACCATGGAGATTTTCACTAAGGATGATAATTCTGTAGAATATCCTGAGAGTGATGAATTTGACTATTTGTCAAATAACAAATGGAATAAGAATAAATTTGTTCACATACATGACTTTGATAGCATGCCTGTTTTGAATGGATTCGGTAGTAACAATACGTCAGAAACTCATCTTAGTTCACCTGATACTAATGATAATACTAAATCCTCGGTGATTTCTACCAAGACATCTGTTTGGGGAACTATGGTTCCTGTGGTTATTGATCCAGAAGAAGAAGCAATAAAAGCAGAAGAGAGTCGGAGAATTCAAGAAATTATTGATAAAGCTAAATCAGAAGCTTTCAACTCTGAAAAGGGTAAGAAGGGTAAAAAGGGAAAAAGAGTGAAAATGGTTCCTTTACCATTGTAAAGACAGTTTAAGTAATTCATATATATATACATATAACGCTTTTTTATGTGATAGTTTTGCATTATTTTGTAATATTTTCAACTATTGAGATCTGTCATGCATCGATCAGTTTTTCGCTGAGCCATACTGGAAGAAATTGATCTCCATACGTTTATTTTCCACCAACACTGCTCCCATTGATTTGAATGATCATTTAATATTAGATTCAAATATGTCGAAGACGTTGTTTTCAGCTTTTACCAAGATAAGAGGATGTATTTTCTCAACTATTTTCAAACAAGGTTTCAAAACCAGTGCATCATATGGTCAGAAATTTTCAATTTCAAAACACAAAAAGAAAATAACCAGTGGAATCTCTTATGACGAGGAATCCAGCAAATATTTACTGAAGGAATTACTGGTTTATCAAAATGCTTTTTATTCGGAGAATCAAATGCTGTCTGAAATTTCTTCACAATTCAAAGAGGTTCTTCAGTTATATGGATTTACATTACAGAAGGCACCATTGAAGGAGCCAGTAACCTTTTTTGAAGAAGGAATACATTTATCCAAAACGGCAGAGCATATGAACTATGACTTACTTCTTGATTATCGAGTATCCACCGAAACTGATTCACGAGAAGTTCAACTAGTTTTAAGCAATGCTATCAATTCTAATTATGTATTATACTGCATGGGCCAATTCACTAAGAACGACGGTATTCTTTTCGATTCAGCTATTCTGATTAGTACACAACAATTGGGAAAGTCGTCTCAACAAGTTAGAGATGCAATATGTAACAGTGAAAAATGGATTTTCAATGAATTAAATAACCATTATCAAAAGCCATTGGAAACATCTTTAAAATCAATAAGGAAGTTTTTATTATCTGATATAGAAGATGATTATGATTTTTCAGAATGGCAGGGACGAGTATTTGTTGATGCACTCTTGAATTACTACTTGTTAGAGTCTCTAAATTTGAGAGCCTCAAATCCTGATAGTGCTAAGCTTAAGAATATACTTTGGTTGCTTGCAAACTACAGTGAAACCTGTCTTCAAGAGAAATGGCTTTTAAACTTTGTTTCTTTCATAAAAAAGTGAATGATTTAGTACTAGTATGAGGGATAGCTAACAATAGGATAACTTGCATCAGGCGATTTCTTATTAAGCTTACATTCCGCGCAACACATGTGCATGCACGCGCTGCAAGCTTGGGTAACAGGCCTAAGCATTATATATAGGGTATTCATCGAAATCTCCATAATCAACTAGCGTTAACTTTATAACTTTAACATATAGCACCACTTAGCCATGAGTGTTAAACGAAGAGGAAAGACGATTGATCTCACTGAAAATCTTGAAAAAGTGGAGAATAAGAACAATGTGAAAGAGTCGGAAAATTCAAAAGAAGCCAAATGCATTGTGGAAGAAGAAATATCTGGAACTAGTCAATCAGAAGAAGGTGAAGAAGAAGATACTGAATATGATACAGAAGATGATAAAGAGGATGAAGAAGAACGTCAAGTTTACAGTCTTCATAGAGGTCCACTACGTCCATATGTCCACATTCATGAAGAAGAAGTTCAATCATGGAGACGCATTAGTCCCCAACAGAAGCTACATTTGATAAGTGCGATTATATTTGCTATCTCATTGAGAGTGATTAATACGAGTATTCCAGATAAATTGACATTAAATGAGTATGATATTGTTTCACACGTAAATAATTATTTAACCGGTGAGTTATTTATTGACTTGAATCCACCATTTGCTAGTTTACTATTCACTGCAATTGCAAACATAGCTGGCTACAGTTCAGAAAATTTGGACCAAATTTCTATTGGCTATAAATATTCCAACTTCCCATATCATCAGATAAGAGCTTTCAATGCTATATTATCAGGTATAACCGTTCTTTTTGGATATACTGCAATGAGAGCTACAGGTGTGAGTCATATGATTTCTATGTTTGGAGTATACATGCTAACGTTTGAAAACTCCTTAATTACTGAAAGTAAGTTGATTTTACCTCAAACTATTTTCATATTCTTTTTTGCTCTTTTGTTTGCACAACATAAAAGTGCCGGAGTTTCTAAATTATTAAGCAAAAAGTGGGTCACCCATATTGTTGTTGCCGCTTTTGCACTAGGAATGTGTGTTTCTACACATTGGGCTGGATTATTTGTGTGGGTTTATGCGATTGTGTCGGTCGTTTACAGACTTTGCTATCTATCAGGTAATTTAATGATTAGATCAAGAGATCTTCGTTTCAGCACGACTTTGCGTATTATTCTCTTTCTTGCTTTCCCAATTGCAATCTATTTATCCCTTTACAAGATTCATTTCGACACATTGATTAACAAAGGTCCAGCATATAATTCCCTTTCACCCGAATTTCAATTTTCATTGAATGGTAATCATTTAAAGGACGCTGTTTCTGAAATTCCATTTGGATCCACAATTATGATTCGTCATTACAAAACTAGAGATTACTTACATTCACATGATGACGTATATGGATCCTCAAATCACCAACAGGTTACTTTATTACACTCTTTTGATGATGTTGCTAATTTTTTTGAAATTCTTCCAATAAAAGATGATGACGGAAAATTAGTTGAGAGCAAAGCTTCTATTCATTTCCCATGGAAAGTTCAATTAAAGCATACTTTGACAGATTCCAAATTAGTGATTGATCCGAATAACAAACCGCCGCTTTCTGAACAAGAGTATAACTCACAGGTTACTACAGATAAAAACTTTTACGAGTCAGATGAGGAAAGGTATACTTTTTCATTGAAAATTTCTGAAAAATATTCAAAGACCGATGATTCTAAGAGGAGTTTGAAATTAGTTGAAAGTGTTTTCCAAATTTATAATGAAAAAAATGGGTGTTACTTACTAGGCACCCCATTAGTATTGGATGAAGGTTTTGCTGAAGGTCAAAAGGAAGTTATCTGTATTAAAGAACCAAACTATGAAGCATCATTATGGTATATTGACTGGAATACCAATCCAAAATTTACAGGTAATGAGCAAACTATTTCATTGAGAGAGTATAGTTTTTGGGATAAGTTTTTAGAAGTTCATCTACTCAAGTTTCAAAAGCTCTTTATTGGTGATGGTGGATACAAAGTGACAATACCAAAATCATTGGGTGATTGGATGCTTCTTAGGAAAGGGTATACATATTTTATTGATTCAGAAAATCATAATACAATTTATCTATTAGGTAATTATATTACCTATCAACTAGTTGTTTTATCAATATTGATTTACATCATTTACAAGGTTTATCAGTTTTCTACATTCAATCCATACGCTGTTAAAGAATCACTTGATGTTGCACTTTACAACTATGACTATCAGTCATTAGATTTTATCATTTCATTTGGAATTCTATATGCAACTATAAAACTAGTTAAAATTGATTTACATCTTTATGACTATACTTCAATGATGATACCAGGAACTTTATTAATAACACAACTTGCTCAATTGGGAATTAATAAAGCATCTAAGATTACAACAGCTTTAATGATAGTTTCAAGTGTTCTTATATTATTAGCATATAAAAAATTTTCACCGATTATCTATGGCTTTAGTTGGAGTAGGGAAACATGTTATAAAATGATGGTAGGACCAGGATGGGATCGTAGCGTTTGCAATGTTTATGAGGCAGGTCAAGATTGAGAGTGATTTTTTTTGCTCATTTGCAAGTTTGATTGCGTAGATGTTATATCCCCGTTTTATGAGAATAATTCATCTTTCTTTATAAAAATTGTAATTGAGTATACACTTTAACGGCTAACAATAAGTATAATAACTAATTGTAATTGCTAGTCAATTTTGTCTTTGCTATTTATATTCGATTGCTTCAAGATGATTTGTGTACAAAATCCACCCAAAGATGAATTCCTAGAAAAAAGTGGTGAGTTAAGTCAAAGTAAAGAAAAATGTAGTATCAAAAATTTTAAAATTATAGAATGTATTGGACGTGGTAATTTTGGTGATGTTTATAAAGCATTTGATTTAGTCGAAAAAAGAAATGTAGCAATTAAAGCCATTAATCTTGAACAAAGTGAAGATGAAATACCTGTTTTACTTCAAGAGATTAATTTATTAAGATCATTAAAACACTTAAATATAACCAATTGGTACAGTACATTTATTATTGATGTTAGTATGTTTATTGTCATGGAATATTGTAGTGAAGGAAGTTGTGCTGATTTGCTAAAATTTAATAGAAGTGGATTATCTGATGTACCACTTGCACATATCATGAAGAGTGTACTTGAAGGATTAAATTATTTACATAGTGAGGATATTATACATCGTGATATCAAGGCAGCAAATATATTAATCAGTGAAGGAGGAATAATAAAACTTGCAGATTTTGGTGTTAGTGGACAAATGAATTCAGGATCTGGTCGTAAAACATTTGTTGGTACACCATATTGGATGGCACCAGAAATTGTTATTGATAAGGAAAAACTTAAAATAGATAGGGAAAATTTAGAAAGAAGATTGAATAAATATGGACTTGGTAAACATACTTTATATAAAATATGGAGAAGAAAAATCTTAGCAGAGGAAACTGAAATGAAGTATAAAGAGGGGGTAAATTTGGAAAAAGAAATTAAACCACCATTAAGTTCTGAATTAGATGAAGTTGAATATGATGAAAAAGTTGATATTTGGTCATTAGGTATTACTTTAATTGAATTAAGTACAGGTAAAGTACCAAATAATGAGAAGGAGCCATTAAAGGCATTATTTGATATACCGAAGAAGGAACCACCATTTGTTTCAAAAAATTCATCATATTATTTAAAAGAATTTTGTCTTGCATGTTTGAGTAAAGACCCAATTATGAGATTATCAGCAAATGAATTACTTAAAATGAAATTTATCACTAAAAATAAACCAAGATTAGGTGAACTTGATATTTTAACAAATCATGGGAGCAAGATTCATCGTAGAAAGCCAAAATTTGAATTAAATTTTGATACATTACATTATGGTCCAAATGTTGATTGGAAATTACAGAAAACTATACGTAAAGAGAAAAGTAGCAATATCAATATTATTAGCAATAGTAATAGCAATATTAATAACAGTAGTAGTAGCTGTAGTGAAGGCAGCGGTGGTGTAGTTGAGTTACAGTCTGCGTCTACCAACGCTGAAGATATGTTTTCTAATCGACTTTGTCCGCCGATCGACGCGTACAAACAGACAGCTGAAACGTCGCCCCTGCACAACCACGAAGACTCAGCTATAGAGATTAGCTCAGATTCAAACTCGCTTGGGGCTCGCGTTGAGCGCGCCCTGCAGGGGGTGTCTCTGGCAAACGCGAAGTGGCAGATGAAGGTGAAGGTGAAGAAGGTGAAGGCAAAGAAGACTGGAGAGCCATCGACGCAATCGACTCCATCAACGCCATCGACGCCATCGACGCGGGGGCTCGTGCTTTTCAGCGAGGCGTGCGGGGCGCTCACGAGGCTAGCACGAGCTGAGCCGCTGGTTTTCCTCGCGCTCGCGGAGTCACTCAACTCCGAGTTTTTCGCGCTTTGAATTTGCACTGTGAGGCCCAGTCGCTGAGTTTAGTATAGTGATAGTAATACTCTAGCTGTCGTTGTAACTAATGGCATGACTTAAATTGAGGCCATTTAAACTTGATTTCTTTCTCAATAGATTTCGAATCAAAGTATTTTTCTTTTACTAACCCATCAACTACTTAGATTACAATGCACGCTAGAGATTGGTTATTGGCATTTATTGGTATCTTTTTACCTTTTCTCCCTGTCGCTCTGAAAAGGGGTGTTTGTTCTGCTGATTTTTGGATAAATATTGTCCTTTGTCTACTCGGTTTCTTACCAGCACTTATCCATTCTTGGTATATCATTTCTTGTTATCCTTATGATACTACTTCCAACTATCAAGGTGTTACACTGCCTGGTAGAGAACCTCAAGGCTATGGTTCAGTCACCGTTTAATCTTTTCTTCATTTATTTAGTCTATTAATGTGTGTACCTTTCAAAATCCGTCTATAGCTTAAAACCTATCCCCTATCCCCTCCTAAAATAAAATTTGCGAGGCTCAGCAACGGAGTTTCATTTTTATTTCCCTTAACCAATTTGATATACTAAACCCTCCATACGGTATATATTTGTCAGTCAGTCTACCTCTTCTTTATATACTCAAATGTATGCAAATTGGTGTAAAAAGAGAAACGATGATTGTTATATATGGTCTGAAATTACTGCATCAGCTTCAAAAGTTAATTCTGAAACAGAAATTAATAATTTATCAAATTTGCAGATAGCTTGTATACCACCTTTAAACACACCTTTAATAGTAAGTATAAAACTTGTCAAAAAACAGAGGAAAAAAAAGCTCAACAAAATTACTAACAATTTAGATTGATTTAATTCTTATATTTGATGATGTACAAGTAACACTTTCTGAAACACCTTTCATACATGCTACTTTACTAGAAATGTTAAATGAATCGAATATTTGGCAAAATTTACATTATAAAACAACAATTCAATCAACCAAAAGCGGGTTCCAAATAGTATTAAGTGATAATCTTTACTCAACTTCAACTTTTAATGATCTATTATTAGCTCCTTTAGAATTGAAATCATTAAATAGATTAGAAATTCAAACACTTGAAAAAATTCATATTTCTTTAAATATAACTCATCTGTATCAAAATGGTTTCATAGATTCTTGGAAATCATACTCACTCATTCAAGATTTGAATATGGCAATGTTTGAAAATTTCTTTTTATTGGAAGCTAAATTCCCATTAATTTTTAATTATATTTCAAGATCAACTTATTTAGCTTCAAAAGATTTAATTCCTTATATTGTTTCAACATGCACAAAGAGTAATCAAACTCAATTGATTGATCAAAGATCAGTAATTTCAGGTATTTTAAAAAATCTATTAAACTGTAGCTCTTGGATCTATCATGTTAAAACAATACATCACAGTACTCTAGATAGGAAATATTCAAATAAAAATCATTTCACAATACAATGGTTTTCTCAAGCTTCTTTATAGTGATACTTCAATTTTTGCAAATCTTCAATTTTAGCATTGATACTCTTTTCATCATTCCGTATTTCAACAATAACATATCCTAACATTATAGGTAAAATATATATCATATCTTCAATCCAATTTTTGCTAAATTTAATAAATTTAATCAAAATAACAGTACTATAAATTATCAAACTAATCCATGTAATTTTAACATTTTCAAAAATCACAACAATTTCATTATAACTACCATGAATAATTGAATATAAATGAATTGCTGAAATGTAAATCATAATACACGCTAAAAAGCTAAAAATTGAATTACCATTTAAACGATATGTCGGTAATGTAATCAATATCAAATTGATTAAACCAATTAATATAAGATACATTTTGAAAACTTTCTTTGCTCCAGGTGAATTTCTTAAATCAATATGATTCTTGAAAGTTTTGATCAATTGATCTTGGTCTTCAGTATCCATTAATTCTGCATTATCACCGCTCAATTCTCCATATTTTTGCCTTTGAATTCTCCGCAATCTTGCCATTAAATTTTGATGTTGAAACAAAAATTACTTCATGAACGGACTCAAAAAAAACATTGAATTCAGTGCGTAGATCAGGATCTATGCATAGTTCAACAACTTATTCTTCTTCATTTATTGAGGTCACACGTTCAATATCGATTCAGCAATGATGTTTACTTTGTTAATATGCTCATACCAGTAAGACAACAGGATATAATCAACTAGAATCACGGTTTTGTATTCAATTAGTCCCTTTCAACTCTAATCAAATAGGATTGATCTCCTGTTACATCTTTACATGAACCAGTTTAACTTCACTGGAATTCCTGCATCGTGCAAGGACAATTTTAAGTGTCATTCAATTTAGTTCCTTACATTTCTTTATCTCTAAAATATACAATTACTCAAATCATTGCACCCATCCTGTTTCTTGCTCAACATATATTCATTGTCATCAGTGTTGAAAGTAGTATTAAACTACCACTAGTCATTGCTTATATGTTCAAAGATTCAGTGCTTTTAGTTTACGTTAAGTGATAGTCTGCTCAACCCACACGCGCTCCTAGTTACGTTATGTGTTTTAAACTTAAATAGATCTTTGTGGATCTCTTACTATACTACAATTTGTATCTTCCTAGGGTGTATCGCCAATTAAGTCATATTTGATGATTAATTGACAATTTTAATGGAGTCAACAAAAGGAGTAGGCTGCTATTGCAAACTCACACAAACTCCTGATATCACAACCCAGGCTCGGAAGGTACTTGTCAGAATGATTTAGTCAGATGTGAAACTTTGATCTATCAACTTTAGAAGATTGCAATAAATTTTTCTCTTTTTATTGTGTTCTTTTCTTTGAATTGAGTGATTGCACATTTATTGTGAGTGATGACTTGTTGTTGCTGATTGGATTGTCAACTTAAAACTGTGTAGAATGATCAGGTGGAGAATGGAATTTGAAGAGTCTTGATTGCTGATTGATTGACTTATAATAAAATTGGAGTTTATTCCACGTGTTTCATTTTTGTTTGTTGTATGGCCTCTTGTGCTTATGTTATGGTTTTTTAATTTGGGGAAACCTTTGTAACTGCATTAGTTCTTGATTAGGACCATCCCAGTTCTGTCTTTATGTCAGGCGAGTAGGATAGGATCAATACATCTAATTGTATGTCGAAAGAGAATTGTGATATGTAATTACATCAGTGATTTTTCAACAAGAAAACCAAACATAAGTATCAAAGAGCTATATGACATCTTCAAATCTCAAAATGTTGCTTTGTCCTACATCCATTTCTTACTTGGAAATTGTCGTTAGCAAAGTAGTCAAACATATCTACTGCGGTAGTGTCTGCTGAAAGTGTTGTCAGTGACTTCCCTACCACATCAGTATGTTTCCTCCAATATCCTGTACACACAGAACTCACCACTAACACACTGCAACATCACGACATGCTCCATTGCTTAGAGACGATGTGTCTCGGTAGTTCCCGGGTATCTACGGGAATACCCGCTCAACGCGCCTTTTTTTCTCCACGTTATCGGCAAAATAATGAGTAACATTCAATACTCTGATCTGTGAGTAAACGTTGAATAGGTAAAATTTGTCAATCTCGCAACCTCCACATCTCCTATAAACTCTCCAACATCTTAGATCTCTTTGTATTCCGTTCCTTCTTCCACTTTAAATTCAAAAGGCACGTTAAAATGGTCAAAGACTTATCACATCTTCTTTCTGATGAATCTAAAGGTAGGGAACCATCCCCACTAAAATCCGCATTCAAATACTACGGTAAGGATGATATTGTCTTTCTTGGTGGTGGTTTACCAATGGCTGACTACTTCCCTTGGGAAAAAATCACTGCAACTTCCCCAGCTCCACCTTTCGCTGATGGTATTGGTGCTCCACCATCTGTTACTGGTAATGCTACTGTTACTGAAGTTCACAAACATAAAGTTGAGGAATTCGATATTCCTTTAGCTAGATCATTACAGTATGGTAATACTCAAGGTAACGCCGAATTAACTAAGTTCTTAAAAGATCATACTGAAATGATTCATCATGTGCCATACAAAGAATGGGATGTTGCTTTAACTATTGGTAACACTCAATCATGGGAAGCTTGTATCAGAACTTTTTGTAATCCTGGTGATTCAATTTTGATTGAAGAATTTACTTTCCCATCTGCTGTTGAATGTGCTAGAAACTTGAAAGTTGAATTTGTTCCAGTTAAGATGGATTCCTATGGTATCATTCCTTCTGCATTAGATGAATTGTTATCTAAATGGGATCCTTCTAAACCACTTCCAAAATTATTATACACTATTTGTACAGGTCAAAATCCAACTGGTTCTTCATTAGATAATCAAAGAAGAAAGGAAATTTACGAAATTGCTTGTAAATATGATTTTATCATTATTGAAGATGAACCTTACTATTTCTTACAAATGGAACAATACGAATCTGGTAAAGAATCATCTGTTAAGGAACAAAGCCATGACGAATTTTTGGATTCTTTAGTCAAATCTTTTATTTCAATGGATACCGAAGGTAGAGTTTTAAGATTGGATTCATTCTCTAAAGTTTTAGCTCCAGGTTCTAGAATTGGTTGGATTGTTGGTCAAGCTCCATTATTAGAAAGATTTATCAGATTACATGAAGTTTCCATTCAAGCACCTTCTGGTTTCTCACAATCTCTTGTTCAAGGTTTATTAGGTAGATGGGGTCAATCTGGTTACCTCGATTGGTTGATTGCTTTGAGAAAGGAATATACTATCAAGAGGGATTTTACAATCAAGACCTTAGAAAAATTCATGCCAACTGAAGTTGTTACATGGACACCACCTATTGCAGGTATGTTTTTCACTATTGAAATTGATACTTCAAAACATCCAGATTATGAGAAATTTGGTAAAGATGCTTTAAAAGTTGAAGAAGCTATTTACGAACATGGTCTTAAAGATGGTTGTTTAATGATTCCAGGTTCTTGGTTCAAGGCACCAAATGTTACCAACCAATCTGAACATATTTTCTTTAGAGGTACTTACGCTGCTGTTCCATTGAAGGATTTAGGGGTTGGTTTAGAAAGATTTGCTAACGCAATCAAGGAAGAATTCAAATTATAGATTTCAATTAAATTATAGATTATTTATATTGTCAACCAAATTAGGTAAATTTGTGTTCTATTAAATTTTTAAATTTTTAACTTTATCCAGTAAACTATACAGTTGATATTAGTTGGTTAATTTAGATTTGGGTAACCTTAAGGGTTGGTGGTAAAGCTTGAACTAACTTCTTTGCCTTACCTTCATCGTTGACGATTAAGGTGTACAAGTTCTTGGAACCTCTAACCTTAAACTTGGTTTGGTTAACCTTCTTACCGTTAGCTTTGGTGATGGTGTGGGTCTTGATGGTTGCGGTCTTAACGTCTGATCTTCTTGCTAATTCAACGAATTGCTTGATGTCGGTAATTTCTCTCTGTAAAACAAAGTAGATGTTAGTAAATTGTTCGGTAAAAATTCATAATAAAAGAATAGACTATTGCACATATTGACTGTGCAGGCAATCATTTTTGCACAAAATATTCTTTGAGATAAATGAACTAAATGTGAAATCAGATGTTGCAATGTGTAAATTGTGCAGTTCTGTCTTGTGTACCAGTTGAGCAAAATCTAATCATGTCTATTCCATTAAGTCTAATTTCATGTACATACAGCCATTGTGATGTATACGGTCGGTACCAAATTAGGGTTTCAAATTTAGTTCAATCCTTTAGTTTCTAATTTAGAGAGTGAAAAAGTATCCATATCTTATTCAATCGTGCCGCTGCGCGAGGATATTGCGTGAAATTGGTAACCCTCTCCTATAAGAAAAGACCTTAGTCATAGCACGTGATAATTTGAAGAGGTGCTGTATTTTAGCACGGCTTACAACTGAAGGTGTAGTAATAATACAGTATCCAGTATCAAAAGATAAAGTCCAGATAAATGACAGTAGAGCATATGCAGTTTTTGGTAAAAATTAGAGTGTCCTATTTGAAATTCTTTTAATAGTTGTATTATTCTTACTTTTGGCACGTGACATCAAATGAAGCTTATAGTTTAATGTGGCAATTACGGCTTAGCACATTTTACATTTTAATAACACTTTGTTGATAGGCGTTCAATGTTCAAAAAAAGGGCAGTAAAAAATAGCAGTAACAAAAGGGTTAGAAACGAAGAATTGTTTGAGATTGAGAACGAAACAAAAGATGAAGTATTAGAGGCTAAACCAATCATTGATAGTGAAAAAGAGGCGAATGATGTAGTTGAATCCAATTCTAATGAAGGTAAAGATAAGAAAAGAGTCGATAAACTCTTCACTGCTGAATCATTAGTCAAAGATCAACATGATCAACTGATTCTCGATAAGAATACATTGAGTAAATCACAGAATTTACAAGAGAAGGATAATGAAGGAAATAAAATTTATACAGGCAAGATATCAACACGGTCTAAGAAGGAAGTTCTTGTGAAACCTGTAAGTACAAACGTTAAACAAAACTTTATAATGGATTATCAAAAAGATGTATGTAAAGATTTTTTGAAAACTGGATATTGTGGTTTTGGGGATACTTGTAAGTTTTTACATTACAGAGAAGAATCAGTAGGATCAGGGCCGAAGGAGAAAGAATGGGAAATTGCACCTAAGAAACGTCGAAGATTTTAACAGATTTTTCGTAATATTACATAATTTACACTTTATGATTTCGTTACACAAGCTTTCACTGACTCATTGATGGATTTCCAACTTTTAGTGATTCCTATTAAAGTTTCATTATCTGGTTTTGTTGCTAATTGTTTTGTGTTTTGTTTAATCTTTGATACTATTGCTTTAAGAACCTTATCGTCAGCTGTTAATCCATTAAGTTCATCATCAACATCAATGATTTGCTCAAGATACCATTGATCCAAAATTTCTATCCAACAATCTAACTCCAAGTCAAATGTATAAACATAATGGCGTGTTCCATTGACAAGTATGACAACCGGTAAACCATTCTCTCTCATCAAAATGCCTTCAATCGATGTCAGTATTTCAACTTTCTTTTTATACTCTGTCAATGTAGAGTGTGTATTCATTAATGCTGATAAACTAACACCTTCAATAATTGAATTGCCTATAAATTGTCCATTGTTTTGTGTAAAGTTCCATGAAAAGATACACCCGTTAGACAAAACACACATAATTTTAGACTTATTGCAGTATAAACTAACCACATCAAAGCCTAGTTCAATTGAACCACACAACTGTCGTCCTGTTTCAGATATCAACAAGATTTTACCACTTAGTGTACAGACACACCAATAGTTGATTTCATCAATTGAAGAGCTACCTAAGGCAACAATCTTTTCATTTATAAGTAACTCCCATTTATGTGATTTATCAAAAGCATTTATTTGAGTGAGTGAGTTGAACTCAGTCCATAGATTATCTTGTACCTCTTCATTTGACATAGAATTGTAGTTATTGTTATATTGATGACGGGCTTCAACAATTTGTTCAGTTTTGATATGCTGTTCAAAGATAACGTTACTATTTACAGCCTTTTCACCATAAATAGAAGCAGGAGAAACTGTAACTTCATTGATCCAGTTATTATGGGAACTTTTAAATCGTTTATTCAATAAGTTGTCTCCAGTAAAATATGTTATTCCACGTTTGTGCCCATAATTGGAAAATTTATTGGGTATCTTTTTACTGTGAGCAATGGAATGGGAAGGATCGGTCTCTGCAATATAATCAATTGTATCTTCAACATTCTCTTTTTCATTAGAATCATCCAAAACTTCTGTTCTAATTGATGAAACTAAAGTTGGTAACCCATTCTTGGGGAGTGGTGGATATGGCAATGCAATAATTTTATTTAATTTAGAGTTTTTCTGTTGAATTTTGTTTTTCAAGCTGTTTGTCCCCGGTATAGAAGTAAATTGAGGGGTAGTAGTTGTGGAAGGATTTGATGCACTGATAGATATAAGTGTTGGCGCTACTCTTTTCTTACCTGATTTTGTAATCGTTACCTTTTGATTTTTTGATGAAAGAATATTCGTTACTGGTTTTGCAACATTTTTTTGCTGGTTAGATATTTCTGGTACTGGCATTCTCTTATTTGGATGCTTTTTAGATCGAGGAACCAAAACATTCATAGCAATGTGAGGTTCATGAGTAGTATTATTAAGGTCTGTTTTACTTGTACCATTCATCAATGTTGATATACGATCAGGTGCAAGTTTAGTGGGTTTATTTAAAATACCACGCTTTTGAGCAATTTCCTCTAATTTTAATTGTTCAGTACTTTCAGGGAAGAATAAGTCACGATCTTTACCATAACGAACTAAAACTCTATTATTTTCTTCAATTGGAACAACATTACCAAGTTCCAATTCATCGAAGAATAATGTCATCAAAGTACCATCTAAACCACATATGAATACATTTAAACCATTTGGATTCCATGCTATATCAGTTATTGATTTTGTTGCAATTTCTGTAATAACTGCTAAAGGTGTTGAACAACTTGAACTCCATATAGCCAAAGTTTTATCCTGACCAGCAGTTAAAATAACAGTTTCAGTTGATTTATTATTAAATTGTGGATCATATAACCTTGGACTAAATGAACAAACTTCACATGGTAATCGATGTCCAATTAGACTTAATTCACTTTCCCAACTACCACGTTTAACAATTACATTAGCATTAACACCTTTATTAGTTCCATTAGGTGCAGCAATATATAATCCATCAGGTGACCATGATAATCTTCTAAAATAAGTTGTTAATGGTGATTTGGCAAATGGATCTCTAATAATTTGTTCTACGGCAAATTCCAAATCATTGCCATCAACACTAACACCTCTCCTATATCTAAAAATTCTCATAGATCTATCATCTGAACAGGTTGCAAAATATTTACCAGCAGGATCGAACACTACACCTTTGACATGACTTTGATGAATATCAAATTTTTTGATTTTTTCAAAAGTTGTACCATTCCAAACAACTATAGAACGATCTAAACCAACCGTAACTAAAATTGAACTATCAGGAGCCCATGACATATCTTGAACATCATTATCATGAGCTACTAATCTTTTTCTAACTGTCCAATGTTCTAAATCAACATCGGTAACACTACCATTACTATCCCCTGAAAATAAACTGGAATCAAAACCACTTGAAACATTTCTATGCATTGCCATAATTTTAGTTTTCTCTTCATCTTTTTCCCAAATCAAAACAAGCTTGTCATCACTACCAGTTGCTAAAAAGCGACCATCAGGTGAAAATCTTACACAAGTGATTGCACCTGCATGTCTAGTCATCGAACACAATGGACGACATTCACCATTATCCAATTCATCAATTGTTCCTTTAAAATTTTTGTATTTGTATAATGTATCTATTGACCAAATTTTCACTTTACCATCTAAACCACCAGTTGCTAATCGTTTACCATCTGATGATACAGATACTGAATAAATCTCATACAGTCTGGATCCTTCTGTGTGTTTGATCCATGGAAATTTGACTATATGCATGTAATGTTCTTGTTAACTAGTCCGCTGATATTGTTTTCTTCAACGTATTTTAGTTGCGTATTATTATTATAACGTTTGCATTATTAAGTAGTGGGCCAACCCCTCAAATAAAACATGTTGGTAGTTTGGAGAATTTCGCGATCATTGAAGTTATAGTCCTATTGTTGAGGGAAAAAGTATGAAAATGTAGCATCAATCAATACGGGCGGCTCAGTATCAGAAGCAAACCTGTGGAAAATAGTACAGAGATTATTTTTGTACAAAGATTGAAACTATAAACCTTATATAAGCAGTCACAGCCTTTTATTGAAAGCATGGTCATCTTTCTGAAATAAAGTAACTAATCAAGATCCTGCCTCCGCAGACACCAGTCGCAGCCAACCCAATGATTAAGGGCAGCGCGCCACATTGTGTGCGTTCAAGGAAATGATCATGGCTTTATAATACCAATTGATGAACCATCTGGGGTATTGTTGGCTAATGCTGTTGTAAAAGATTAGAAGTTGTAAGTGTTCCAGACATTGAGGTGTTAACAAACAGCATCCTCTTCTGTGGAAAGAGAACTGAATTGAAAAATAGAAAAGAAAAAATAAAACAAGTAAAGATTGAAAAAAAAACCAACCAAAAAACAAACTAAGGAGAAAGTCAAATAAAAAAAAACAGTGAAATCAATATGAATCAACAATTTAGTCACTCAAGTCAGGATAAATTCCTCAAGATCATATGGGGCACTAGTATTCTCGAATGATAATGGTGCTGCTGACCATTAAAACCAAAGGCGATAAGACTCTCTAAAGATGGAAAACAATATAATGACAACAACAACATACACACACACAAACACACAAACACAATAATGTACATGTCACTTCACCACAAAGGACACATTTAAGTTTTGTCATTATAATTGCTTTCCCTTCAAAATTTGGATAGTACTTATCACACTTAGTTTTGAAAAATATGCATTACTGCTGAATGCACACTATTAAACATACCGAGAAATCCCATATCGTTAGATTCATTTGATTTCAAAATATTATCAACCTCAAATTCCACCAAACCAGGATTAGATGATTCAGAATCAAGGTAATTATTCAAATCTAAATCATCTGTTGTAGGCTTGTAATCCGAGGTGTATAAATAACTAGATGAGTAATCTATATTTGGAGTAGTTGGATTTGAGATATCAGAGTTGGAGATTGATGGAGAAGAAACAGTTGAAACCAAAGGAGAAAAAATTTGTTCCTTAAGCTCAACTTGTTCCATTTGAGTATATTCTTCGATTTGTTTAAAAGAATGTTCAATATTTTCCAACTCTTCCTCTTTGGTTTTCTGTTTTTTGGAAGATCTATTTGAATCCGAAGTTTCTTCATCTTCAAAAATTAAATCTTTAGGTTTATTTATTTTTTCAACTAGTTGTAAATCAGTAGTAGGATCTAATGATTTCAAATGTTGTAAAATTAATGATTGATTTTCAAACATTGAGGAGAGGTTTTCTTCCAAAGCCTTAACATAAGACTCCAGTTGTTCGACATGTTTCCGCTTTTTCTCACGAGAAGCATGTGCTGCTTTTCTATTCCTGATAATTCTTTCAATTCTACGCTGTTCTTTTTCAGCTTCTGTTCTAGCTCTCTTACGTGGTGGAAGAGAAGAGGTTGTTGATTGTTTTGTAGTTAAAGTTGTGGATGTCATTATTCTAAACGTGGTAGACGTGTAGGGTGTTTGTGTGTGTGTATGTGTTTGACAAAACTGTGTGGCAGAAGAAGAGAAGGAGAGAGAAAGAAAGAAAGAAAGAAAGAAAGAAACATATGAAAAAGAAGACTCATATCAAAGAACAAGAAACTTGAAGTCGCAATGCGAGTCAAGAAGACAGGGAAAGGTCATGCTTAGAAATCTGACGATTATATTCTAGAATGAATTTGAAATTATTATACTCGCATTGAAATTTAGTTTGCTAACCCGTGCACCAATTTTCTATTTTTGGAGATCTATCACCAATAGCCCCACTTTCGGGTATTAATTGCTCACTTTAACCGATAACTAGAACCGATCCGACACAAGAATTTGTAATATAGCGGTCACGTGACTGCTGACTTTACTAACGACTGGAAATGGCGGGAAGAGATGGAATGAAGAGAGGGACAGATGCAGAGAGAGACTCTTCTTCTGTATCCGCAACCACTGGGACTTGCCATCTGTCATACTTCCTGCAATGAGTGTTGTTGCTACAGATTCTGTCCCTCCTGCTTCTGCCTCTGGATCGAATCCTGCGCCGGATTCTGAGGTATCTATGCAGGGGTCCGCCAACGGCGATCTCTCTGAACCCGCAGAGAATGTTGCATACGACGAAGACCACATGCCTATTCCACAAGGTATTGCAGAGTTGAATGAAGATCAGTTGGATCAGACAGAATCTGTTAACTTAGATTTGAATGGTGCTAAAAATCACGTTTGGCTTGTTAGACTAACTCCACAATTAGCTGAGTTATGGAGAAATGAAGAATTTTTACATGGTCAACAACTAGGAACTATTAAAGTACCTAAAAATGTCTCAAACGTGAATCCAAATTCAAGAAATGCTAAAATATTATTGAAATTAAACAAAGATATACCCGAACATGCTAATCTAGATGAAGAATATGAATTAAGAATGCTGAAAACAACAATCAATAATGAGTATGCCTTCAGCGAATCTCAATTCCAACAATTTCGTCAAAGGTTGATGTACAGAACTCAAGTTGTTAACATGCCTCAACAACCTAAAATGAAATCTCTTAATAAAGAAGCCTTTACACATGAAGCTTCATGGACAAGAAAAATGAAAAATTATAAAAAAGAGGCCCAATTTAGAGAAATGATGGCTAGAGATCCAGCTTTTCGGGAGAAAAGGAATGAGTCTGGTATAGGTTCAACAGAACTATTTGATGAAGATAATAATAAGTTTGGTCATCGTGGCGGTAAAGATAAGTATGCAAAATTTAAAAAGTTTATACCTTATGCTAAAACAATTCCTAAAAAAACAGAAATTGTTGGTAAAATTGAACAAGAATGTCAAGTTATACCAACTAAACTTGCAGCTGATAATAAATTAAGAATGTTGGAACAAAGGAAACGTTTAAGTCAAATGGTTAAACGTAAAACTATTAATTATTTGAAGTCTGAAAGAGTTGGTTTAATGCATGGTAGAGCAACACCAAATATTCAAAAAGGTTCAACAATTACTTTATCAAAAGAATTGGCTGCAAAGAAAGAAGCAGCCAAGGCTGATGGTCGTGCTGCAAGAATGGACCGTGATGCTTTAATGAATTTATTATTCAAATTGTTTCATGAGTTTGAATATTGGACACTAAAAGGTTTACGTGAAAAAACTAATCAACCTGAAGCATACCTTAAAGAATGCTTGGAAAATATAGCTATGATGGAACGTAAAGGTCCATATGCATTGAAATGGAGATTGAAAGATGAATATAGAAAGAGTATAGACGTTGAATATAAAGTTGATGATGTTGATGATGATGAAGATAAAAACAATAAAAAAGAGGGAGACGATGAAGATAATGATGATGAGGATATCGAAGATGTTGAGATGGAAGATATTGCTGCCTTATAATCAGTTTGTTTGATTCAATATATGTAATGTTTATAAAAATTCTTGTGTGTAAAATAATAATTAAAAAACGTAGAAAAATCTGTTTCAGTGTAAGTTCACTGATTGTAAATTTTTAAAGTCCCGCTACATGCTCAAATCAATTTTCTGCTTCATATCAGTACTATTAAAAAGCTAACATAAATATAATGTCAGAGAATCCATCAACCTTATCTCCAGATTATGATCCATTGATGGAGGAAAATTCTGAACTCCAGCATTCTGCAGAAATTACCAATGCTATTTCCTCCCCTCAGGAAGATTTGACCAACGAATCTCCGGTAACATCAACAATATCACAAATTGTGGAAGCCCTTTCACCAACTTCAACAACAACTTCCTCAACTCATACAAACATTATAACATCAACCAATTCTCAAGTTGACAATTCTTCAACTTTACAAATCAGAGAGACAACCCAACCAATTCCTGCTCAACCAGGTGTTAAATTCACTCAAACTGATGACCTAAAGGCTTCCTTCACTGGAATCTCCAATAAAAATACAGACCCTATCTCAATGGTTCTACCAGATACCGAGTCCGATGATAATGACAAAATAATGCCTACTTCATCTTCAATTTTGAGCAATATAGGCTCATCCTTGGGTATAGTAACAGAAAAAGACACCGGTACTACTTCCAAAAACCCAATTGTTAAATCATCACCTCTACTTTCTTCAACTCCACCCACCGTAAGCAAGAGTTTAATAAAATCATACCCATTTTTGATCCTAGTTTTGAAAGTTTTGAATATCTTGACATGGAATGATGACTCTTACCACCTGTCAATTTTTTTAGTACTAATAACAATACTATCAATCTTTTACTATCAACCTTTGATCATTTATACTGGTCATTTACTTCCTGTTTTTGCAATTTGGGTTTATTCGGAATGTAAAAACTATGTTAATACATACCAAGCTGAACATTCCACATTGGACGACATCATTCAAACAATGACTTTAATATCAAAACGTGCAAATATACTTATTTCACCTATAGTTGAATTAGATTTAACAGCAGGTGATTTAAAAAGATTACTTTTTACGACCGTTTTTCTATCACCATTGTACGTTGTTATCAGCTTTTTCATCTTACCACCGCATAAAATGCTACTTACTTTGTCTGTTTTAACGTTAACTTATCATTCCAAATGGTCGAAAGTAACGAGGAGCCTTCTTTGGAAATCACGTAGCTTTAGATTACTTTGTTTCTACTTGACGGGTTTAGATTTTCAAAATTCAGGTCTTTCAAAAGCATCAGCTTTATTCAACCTAAACAAAAGATTGTCCAAAAGATTTGGTAAAGATTCAAAAGTGGTTAATGCTGATGGTACCATCTCTAACTCAAAATCTTCTGTTCGTTTTACTTATGTGATATATGAAAACCAACGTCGTTGGTTAGGTGTAGGATGGACTCCTAACCTTTTATCATATGAGAGAACACCTTGGACCGATGATTTTCTAAATGAATCAGAATCAATTGAATCTTTTGAGCTTCCTCAACTCCCTCTTTCAATTGATATTCAAGATTTAGAGAAACCTGATGGTTCGCCTGATGATAGTATTAATACAAAGGGTATGGTTTGGAGATGGATAGATAAAACATGGAGACTGGATTTAACAAATGATGGTGCTATCCAACTTCCATCGACTAAACCTAAAACTACAGCTAATCCAAAACCGGACGATGGATGGATATATTATGATAACACATGGAAGAATCCATCAACTGAAGATGGATTCAGCAAGTACACAAGAAGAAGAAGATGGATACGTACTGCAGAATTAGTTTATGTGGGAAATGATGATGCGGGAAGCTCGCCAAAGAAATCAATTAAGAGTTCTACGAAAACAGATAAGTCTGTGAGATTTGAAACAGATGAGGCAATACAATCCCATTCCGAAGATAACACAGATTTGACTGATCACGAAGAGGAGACAATCACGAGAAGCGGAAGTAGGAAGAACTCTACAGAAATTAAAAAGCGTAAGAGTTTAAGGTTCCAAGAACCATCATGAATACTTGGTGTTCATAAAATTAAAATCAGGTCTATGTACATGAGCTAAATACTTTATACATGCTTCCATCAGCTAGCTAGTTTCTTGGTGTATTTTAGTTTCTCTTCTGTTGGGTTGATGAACTTACCCTTTTTGAACATGTAAATCAATAATATTGCAGATGCTACAGATAATGAGTACCATGTAACCAAATAGTTCAAATGGTTGTTAGTGTAATCAACTTTGGGAACCTTACCTAATGGAACACCTGCATTTTTAAATTGCAAAGGATCAAACTCTTCAGCTGTATCGTAGTCATATTGATTTTTTGCTAGTTTGTTCTTTTCAATAGGAGCTAAAGCTTCTGAGGTTGTAGACTTCCAAAACATCCAACTTTTCGACTTTTCATGAGTTGTATCTGTATCAGCAGCAACAAGTTTTTCTGCTGCTAACCATTCCGGCTTATCATGATAATTCTGAAGTTGTTGCAAATAAATACGGCTGGTGTGCAATTCATCAGCCATAGCATCGACATCAAGATACTGATACAACTTAGATCCTTTTTCATGCTCAAAGTTGAATATACCCTTTTTTGGGGGCACCCTGACAACACATTCAACAGTTATTTCACCCTTTGGACATGACAAGTGTTGCAAGTTCCTCGTGCTTGGAATAACCTTGTCTGCTGAAACCCATCCACGATCGATTAAAACTTCTCCTCCACCATTACTTAAAATAAATGGACAGCACACAGTATAACCTTTATCACCGTTGTTCAATCTTGGACCAACATAAGCTTCCCTTGAATAGTCGAAATGCCCAGTAACTAATACCTTACGATACTCTAGGTTTGGCAAGTCGTCTTCTGTCAAATGTTTTGGAAGTGGGATTGGTTTGTATGTAAGTCTGTCTTCACATTCAGCAATCAGCTTATTCTTCCATTTAAGTCTTTTAGTTTGCCAGGTACCAAGCGCAAATGTAATCACGGGAGCCAAACAAAGAAGACCAAAGAAAACTTTCCTACTGGTGGTTCCAGAGAACTCAATATTCTGTGATAATTGTTTATTCGATTTCATCGGATTCCAATCAACATTGGCAGTTTTCACACTCGCAAAACGTTTATGAATCGACCCATACGCCTGGTTCAATCTATTTCTGAATACTCTAGACATTTTGCGTGAGGAAGAAGTTCATGGTATTAATGGAGAATAAATCAGTCAACAGCGATGAAGATATTTTGTTTACTCAGAGTGTTTAGCACGGACATAAGCAAATCTGATCATTCGAACCTGAAAAATCTAGTATCTTTCGTAACAACAGCCCTTCTTGATCTATATATCATATATTGTTATACTATTATACACGAGGAACGATAGTGAATACTTGAAGCTCAATGAAAGCAAAAGAAAAAAAAATGCTGTTGTGTGATACATAGGCTTACATTAGCTTGGTAATGTCCACTGCTGCTTCTCTGACTAATTGCAGATCCTCTACATTCTTCGATATGTTTTTCCGTAATATTGTTTCCCATTTGTGCCCATGAAGAGGCAAGTTCATAGACACTCTATATTCGATACTTTCCATATCTTCCCTGCTTCCGTAGATTAGCAAAAATGCGTAGTAAAATATGTACAAATCTCCATATGCAGGGTCTTTATCCAAGCCGGCTTTGAAGAACTGATGTGCCTTATCAATTTTGCCTCCTTTCCAAAGAGCTTTGGCTATAGTCAAAATGACTACGGGGTTATCATTTGTCCTTTTGAGTGCTAATGCATATGTTGTACGCAGTTGTTGTTTTGCAGCGAGCTTTATACTATCACACCATAGAATGGGCGAATCAGGAATAAGAGAAATTGCTTTCGAAAGTAACCTTTGTGCTTGAAGTTTGTTATCAGCAGTTATCTCCAACTTAATTCTGGCATGATGTAAAATATCCGATGAAGGATGCTTTGAAAGTCCGTCTTCCAATATAGATCTAGATTTTATGACGTTTTTATGTCTATGGATATAATAACCACTCAACGCAATGTAAAGTTTTTCATTGTTCATACAAGCTTTTATACCTAATTCTAACGCACGTCTGGTATCATTTTCTTCACTTTGAAGCTCATGAAGATTACTCTTCTCCAAATAAAATTGAGGCTCCCCAGGGTAAAGTTCTATACCCCTTTCAAGAGTTTTAACAGCATATTTTAGTTCACTCAAACTGGCTTTCAAACTAGCTTTGTTAAGCCAATATTTTACACTAGGATTTTTGATAACTTTTTCACAAGAGTCGAAAAGATCCGAAGCTACTTCAGGTGATCCGTGTTTGAACTCAAAGTTGATACTGTATATCCATAGGATTTCATTTTCGGGGTATTTATCCAAAGCTTCAGATAAGATCATTCTTATTTTCTCCAGATCAAGGTTAGAGTCATATCTTAGTTTGGCATCACAGTATTGTGTGTATAGATCAATGTTGTTAGGCATTGCTTCAATTGCAAGTTCGTAAACCAAGAATAAACCAGAAAAATCATTGCTGTTTTTCTTGAAGGAAAAATACTCTTCCCAGATACTTTCATCTTGGGGACTTCGTGTGGTCATGAATGTGTACATTGAATCGGCAACTTCAATGAAATTTTTTTTCAGTTCGATTTTACAGCTTTGGATTAACTCATCAGATTCTATTGCTCCTAAAGAGTTCATAATGATTGATCTGCATGTCATTTTGAACCCCTCTTTCTCACAGCGTTCTGCCTCTTCTATCCATTTCTTATAAGACCCGAATGTTGATGATTCAACTGCTTTTATCGCAAACTTGTTAACCTTGACTTCATTGGATGTCAATTTTTCTTCCAATTCAGCAATCTTAATCCATATTAAATATGCAGACTCTTTGGGCACATTTTCGGCCCCTTTCAATAAGGTCTCAACCGCTAATACTGGGTCTTGCACCGAAGCAAGTTGCAACCAAAGATTAACCGATTTTGGTATTAGAGTTACAGCTTTTTCTAGTAATTTTATAGTGATTGGTTTCTCTGATTCATATTGGGCAGCTGCAATCCATAATTCTTCTGATCTGGGTAGCCATTCAAGTGCTCTCCTAATAATCCTTGATTTTGATAAGTTATCAGACTCATAACTTACAGCTTTCATCCATAATTTGACAGATTTGTAGTTATACTTGATCGCTTCTGCAACAATCACTTTACACATCTGTGTGTCGTTCTGATTTATTTCGAGATTTGTTAGCCATGTCTCTTCTGATTTTGGACACCTTTCACAGCCTTCTTGTATAATTTGTTTGGCCTTTCCTAGTTTTTGTGCTTCTATTTCGAGTTTAGCACTAGCAATCCAATTTTGGGGATTTTGAGGATTGGTCTCGCATAGCTTGGCTAGCAACTTGCGTGTTTTTTTGTAGTCTCCAATATTATAAGTTCTTTTATTAGGATTTAATGCTTCCAAATAGTTTTTTGAATCAACTTGAACCTTCGTGCTTTGACTTCCCATCATTATCTGATTCTCAAGCAATCTATCTCTTGTCCTAGAAAGCTCAAAAATATCAACATTATGTTGATCCTTTCCACCTTGCTTAGAGTCATCATTGTGATCGGTATATGTATTGAAGTCATCCAAACTCAATTCAATATTATTGGAATTTTTCAAATCTACGGCAATCATATCCGAGTTTCTGTAAAAGCGCTGTTGACTTTGTAATTCCTGTCGTAGTCTTTTATTTCTTCGTGTAAAATCACCTGATTCCGGAAGATTTTCCCATTGTTCAGGAGAAATAGAAGCCAGTTCTTGCTTTACATCTTGAAATTGTTCAGAGATTTTGGCAATTGACTGACTAACGGACTCCTCTTCTGCGACAACTTTGTTGTTATCATGAGAAATCGTTTTTGTCTCTCCTTTACGCTTTTTTTGCCGCTTGTTATTGAGGAAAGCTTCAATATCTTCATAAATCTTATCTGCCTCCAAATCTTGATCATCTTCGTTTGTGAACCTAGAGCTATTCAATGAATTACCGATATCTCGTACAGCTGTAGGATCTTCAAGATTATGTAAAGGTTGCTTAAAGGACTTAGTTGAAAATCCGCTAACACCTCTTCCAACACCAGCAATATAACCTGGAGGTGGCTCTTGATCCAAGAATGATTTCCTCTCCATAGCTATTGGGTTATTCACTTTTTTTACCACTGATCAGTCAATGTTATACGTTATTAGATTCTGTGTCTTTTTCAAGGCTGTGTTACAAAAACCTCACCGGATTTTCTGAAATTTTTTATGTTACAAATTTTCACTAAAAACTTTAAAAAAGGTCAAAACACAAATAAGTCCAATGTCGAAAAGAGTACAAGAAGATGTTGAAGAGGTTGAGGGATCAAAAAGGGGAACCAACTACGATGGAAGAGATATGGAGATGATCGATGATGATACTGAATTAGCAAAGCAATTAGGCATTGAGGGTGAGTTGGAAAATTTATCTGGTGATGATTATGAATCTGAAGGTGAAATCATCGAACTAGATCAATCAGATGAAGAACTTGAGGGTGCAATTGATGAAAGTGGATTGATTGCAAAAGCAAAAGAGTCACAAATAGATCAAGAACAGGAGTCCACACTTTATTTACCTCATAGATCGAGACCATTAGGACCTGATGAAGTTTTAGAAGCTGATCCTACTGTTTATGAAATGCTACATAACGTGCATATGCCATGGCCATGTCTTACTCTAGATGTTTTACCTGATAGATATGGAAATGAAAGAAGATCGTACCCTGCAAAAATGTACGTTGCTACCGCAACCCAAGCTTCAAGATCTAAAGATAATGAAATGATTATAATGAAATTATCATCTTTAGCTAAGACTCTCGCTAAGGATGAAGACGATGAAGACGATATTGATGAAGATGAAGACGAAGAAACTCAACATGATCCAGTTTTGGAGAGTGAAACTATTCCACTAAAATATACTACTAACAGACTCAGGGTGAATCCATGGGCTGCAAAAACAAATGAATATCTTACTGCAACTATGTCTGAGAATGGTGAAGTTTACATTTTTGATCTATCAGCACAATTTAAAGGATTTGATACACCCGGTTATGTTATTCCAAAACAAAGTAAGAGACCTGTTCATATAATAAAAAGTCACGGTAATGTTGAAGGTTATGGTCTTGATTGGTCTTCAGTGGAAGATGGTCAACTTTTAAGTGGTGATCTTACTGGTAGAATTTATTTCACGCAAAAGAACAACGATAAATTTGTTACCGACAAAAATGCATATCAAATTAACGATGCTTCCATTGAAGATATTCAATGGTCCAAATCCGAAAAGACTGTCTTTGCTACTGCTGGCGTAGATGGTTACGTTAGAATCTGGGATACTAGATCTAAGAAGCATACTCCTGCTTTAAATGTGGTTGCTTCCAATTCAGATGTTAATGTTATTTCTTGGTGTGATAAGATTGATTATTTACTGGCATCAGGTCACGATGACGGTAGTTGGGGTGTCTGGGATTTGAGAAACTTTAAACCAAATGCACAACCTTCTCCTGTTGTTTCATATGATTTCCATAAATCTCCAATCACATCTATTGCATTCAATCCACTTGACGAATCTATTGTAGCTGTTTCATCTGAGGATAATACAGTTACATTGTGGGATTTAGCAGTGGAAGCAGATGATGAAGAAATTGCGCAACAAAAGCAAGACACTAAGGAATTGAATGACATTCCTCCACAATTATTATTTGTTCATTGGCAAAAGGATGTCAAAGACGTTAGATGGCACAAACAACTACCTGGCACACTAGTAAGTACAGGTACAGATGGTTTGAATATCTGGAAAACTATATCTGTCTAAACAATTTTAATATTTTAAAGCTTTGGCAAAACTTCATATTATACAAAAGTTTTTCATTATATAAATCACTGTAGTAAAGGAGAATGTTCATCTTGGGTTCTAGAATTCAAAATATTCTCTTCTGCGATTCGAAGTTCAGCATTAGCTTCTAGAATTTGAGTTGGGTATTTATAATTATAATACAAACACATTAATAACAATGTTGTTTGTAATAGTGATGCCCCGTAAAATGGAACAACTGAACTCCATTGTGCTTCTGGTTGTAAATATAAAGAAGTAGCCCAAATCATCCCTCCAGGTGCTTGAATACATAACATTGGAATAGATAATGTTCCTGCATGTTTGAGATGCCATGTAGTGTACAATTGTGGAATGTATTGAGCAACTGATAGAATTAAAGCAACTATTCCTGAAATATCAGCAAATAGGTATAAAACACCCATATCACCGGCCTGTAATTTTGAAGACAATTTCCAGTAAAGTGCTATGTTTGCAAAAACATAGAACAAGAATACATAAAAATTAACAGTCAACTTTTGAAGCTCTGTCCTTGATTCTCTAATAGAGTTTCTTGTTGTGAAAACACAGAGTACTAACACCAGAATAGAGCCGATTGCCTGAATGAAAATCTGAAACATGTTACTCAGTGCGTTAATACATTCATATTTTGACAACAACGTTGTACAGCATCTCCTAACTGGTATTGATATTAAAAATATATTCATACCAGCTGCAAAACTAGACAATGCACCTAAAAGCAGAAAGCCAGGCGATAAGCCTTCACTTGTTTTCCGTACAATAATCTTAAGATGTTGAGGAACATAGGAGACAAATATTGCAACTGAGAAGAACAAACTAACCAGGAAGTGTGTCACTGAAGGATCCTTGAACGCAGAACAACCCATCAGCGGCAACAACAGCAAGGTAGGACTGTTGTTGAACTGTTAAATGTGATGTTGTGATCTGTTTAATGCTATTATCTTCCCAATCCAAGCCCCACAAAAAGCCGATCGACGCAAAACAAAAGGGAAAAAATTAAATTCCCTAGAAGATCGATCTGTGCACCGCTCACCAATAAAAATTATTTGAATTTGTCTCGCTGTGAGTTGTGGAGAGCTGGCATGGGAGAAGGGTGATAGATAGATAGGCCTGGGTTTCTCACGTACCAGCTGGAGTAGAAAACCACAAGAGTAACAGCAATGACATTTCCAACCGCATTTGCAGAAACAGCAAGATTTTCTACCACTAATGCCGAACTCAGACTACGTGTGTTGAACCTTTACAGAAGATATTTGAGACATTCAAGGGAATTCGTCAACAGTTATGATTTAGACATTCCAGCATACCAAGTGAAAACTAGAATCAGACAAGAATTTGAAAGACACAGATTTGTTAATGATTTGGGTATAAAGAATGTTCTTTATTTAAAGGGTCAAATGGAATTTCAAGAATTAGTCAACTTCTGGAAGCAACAATCTCATGTCATGAAATACTTTGAAGATTTCGAACACTATAGCACAACAACTAACAATAACTTTGTGCAAAAGTTCTTGAAGGGTGCAAATTAATTTATCAAAAATCAACTACAAACACTACTTTTCGCCAATCCATATATTCATTTCACATAAATTTTAAATGTTTCATCATTTTATTTATTTTTACCCTCTATACATTATAACATGTAAACATTATTATACAGAATAAAAGATACATTTTTTTTCCCATTATCTATTAACTTACATTCAAGTAAGCTTTCAGTTTTTCAAGACATTTATGTGTCATATTGTCATCAACAATTTTCAAGAATCTAACCAATTCAAATGATGTTTCAAAATCATGAGAAAGAATTAGTTTTTTCAAAACATTGATAATTAACTGTTGATCCTTCTTTCCAATCTTATTGGAAATCTCTTTCTTATTTGGTTTGTTATCCTTGTTTGGAATTTGTGAATTTGTAATTTTTTCGTAGTTCAACATAATGATAAAGTAATGCGCAGTTAATTTCTGATTTTCAGCTTCTTTGAAAAGCTTTTGTACAATATCCCTTGGGTTCTCCTTTGATTTGGTAAAAAAGATGGGCCAAAACTGTGTTTCTGTTTTTTTCAAACAATTTAAAACAATTTCATAAAATATACCAGTCAGTAAAATCAGATCATACAATCTCATAAAATATTCGTCATTTTTATCATAATTTGGATCATCATAACATTTTTGTAGATAATCAACCATTAACTTTTCCAAAACAAAATTAAAATTTTTGAAAACTGAAAATTTCCCATAAACTGTTGCTATATTTATAGCATTGGAATCATCTTCCAAGTTTTTAACTGTTATGTTTGATAAAATGTAGTGATCTACTAAGTCACTAAGATAATTCTTTCTATTAGTTTCCAGTTGAAGTTTTACCTTGTTGAAACACTCAACTTCAACACCAAACATGGTGTTTTGATTTGATATAGTAGTTATAGGATATAAACACACACCACTATAATTGACTGTCGCTATACCATCTTTCAGAACTATATCATTACCCGTATTTATTGTTATAGGTTTCAATTCTAACAAATTTGTGCTGCTACTCAGATTATAATGAATCAGCTTAGATCCGTCAAAGAGACACAATAATGAAGGACTTAATTTATAGATATACTCAACTGATGAGTTAATCAATGTTGCCAAATTTCCATTTTTCTCCTTCCTTATGTAAAAAAGGTCAGTATTGCAGAGAAGAGCCAAATCTGTTTCTGACACTTTCAAAATGGTTCCAAAGTTTAGAATGATAGAATTATCATGCTCGTTGAAACATGACTTAAGTTGGTGAACAACAGATCTCTGCAATATGATCTGTTTCCTTATAGTTTTGAGTGACGTATTTTCTGCAAACAAAGCAGCATAATCACCTGCAATTTTATCTTGTATCAAAATTTCCATTTTGAGGTTCCAAGTGTAGCAATTGAACTGACTTGTAAAAACAAAAAATGTGTCATTGAAAAGGTCAATATTGAAATTGACAAAATGCTCATCAAATGGCGTGTCTGCAAAGTCGTATGACCATACAATAGAGTCCACAGTAAATTCCTCATTGGGTTCCATGATCCGTTCAGAAAACACGAATAGCTTTGATTCTTTCCTCTTGCGGTCATTTGTTCCCAAAATAAGAAAATTCTTCCACCAGATACATTTCTGAATTGCTGACTCCACTTTATCAAATGAAACTTCTTCTTGAATAATTTCAAGATGTTTCCATTTCTTAGTGACAATGCTAAATATAACGACGTCATGGTTACCAACTATACAGACATTGTTTCCGTCATCACTAACAGAACATGATCTGATTAGGTTATTATGGATCCTGAAATCAACTGGAATCATTTCATTTAACCAGACATTAGTCTCTTCATTAGCTATCTCATTAAAACTATGGTTGTGTTCAATGAACTCTTTCTCGTATGCTTTGAATATGGATATTTTATCTCTGTCATAAAGAAGAGGGCGTTTCATCGATAAAGAATTAAATCCATCACCGGCATTACAGACGGTCAAATTAATCGAAACTATCTCATTCAAACTATTCACGAGTATCATCTGGTTGGCGCCCAAAAATTGTATCGATTTACTGTTGATAATCTTCTGAACGTCATACTCGAATGTAGAAAAATTAAGGTTACCAAGTGCAGAATATGAGTTCCAACCATTTTGGTAGAGAACCACAAATGAATCGCCTTGAGGATGTAGGTAAACATTACTGACTTTCTTTGCTGGCAAACATTTCCCAATAACTTTCAAAAGTTGACATGAAAAATTGTGTTGTAGTTTGTAAATAAGTATTTCACTAGTCTCTAATACAACGTAACAAAGATTTTTGAAGTGATTAATAAGTATTTGGCACGCTTTATTGCCATCACGCATTGAAGCCTTGTAAACCAATTTTGCAGTGATTTTTATGTCAGCTACTGTACCTGAATGTTTCACCAGCAAGACGTCACCTTGTTCGTTGACCCACAAGAAACAATCTAAATCGTAGTTGTAATCCATATTAACAATTTCACTAGAATTGTTTATCTCACTATTTATAAACCAATCTACCTTATCAGCAAGGATAAAATTGATATTATCTGTACTTGTATCAATTTTCTTTGAATTTAATTGAATGATTTGAAATGCATGTGGAGCTGTATTGATTAGCATCAATTCCATACTGTTGATAAAACAATATTCTACAATCGGACTAGCCACATTGAGGACCAACTTAAGTCTCAAGCTGTACTCCTTTAAAGGAACTTCATCGTCACCATTGTTCAAAAAGGACCCAATAAAGTTTTTGACAATACCTTGATTTGCCACGTTCCTTCCTTCTGTATACTTTGAGTCAATACCACCATAAACGATATCATCTTGTTGAAAATTTGTAATCGGATATCCATTTTGATAAATGTCACCGTTGTTCGATTGGATGGTTAGAACTTCGTTATCGTTTGTTAATTGGATAGTGTACACCAAAATGTGATTCATGTCAGTCATTACTGCAAATGTTTGTTGATTGGGTGACAACTTTATAGATTTATTCTTCCCAAATTTGTCAATTGAATCATTAGATCGAATATGAATATTGACAGGTGTCTTATGTGTCCAATCATAAACATAAATTGATCTGTATGTTAAAATAACGAATGGTAATCCGTTTGTGTAGTTGCTAAGAATTGTAATGATATCGTCATTGTGTGGATTTGGGTCATATTTGTGATTATTACACTCTGAAATTTCTTCGAATGGTTTCAGTTGCGGTAGATTCTGTACTTGACTTATTGAAGTTGGCCAATACATTTGTGTTTATATACTTGGGGGAAAGAATACGACCATGGAACAAGTGTACCAGCGCAGACTTAAAACATGATGAAATTTCGATACAGATATTCTATGCAAATAATACAATACCCAAAAAAATAGCTTAAAGTTTTACTCTAGGATTATATTAAAGTTATAAAGATACACTTAGGATATCATACAGAATGATAAGGAAAGATCTGACGTTTAAGAGGGAAGAGTGGGATTATTGCTTGTACACTCATTGGGATATTTACGAGCAAGAAAACAAAACCCCAATATTAAGAAAAAAAAAGCCAGAAAAGAAGAAACAAAAAGAAACGTTTTGATCAAAACAATTTATGAAGCAGTAAGTGATGTGAATAAAGATGGACAAATTTCAAGTGATTATAAATCATCGACTTGATTTTGTTCATCAAAGTCTAAATCATCATCTAAACTTGACGCTTCTTGATATTGTTGATATTCACTTACCAAATCGTTCATATTAGATTCAGCTTCAGTAAATTCCATTTCATCCATACCTTCAGAAGTATACCAATGTAAGAAAGCTTTCTTTTTGAACATAGCACTAAATTGACCACCCACTCTTCTAAACAATTCTTGAATTGATGTAGAATTACCGATGAATGTAGCAGACATATCTAAACCACTTGGTGGAACGGAACAAACAGAAGATTGCACATTATTTGGAATCCATTCAACAAAATAATCTTCATTTTTGGTTTGAACTTTATGCATTTCATCTTCAACTTCCTTTACGGATACGTTACCTCTAAAGAATGCAGCAGCTGTTAAATACCTACCCTTTCTTGGATCTGAAGCAGCCATCATATTTCTTGGATCAAACATTTGTTGTGTTAATTCTGGTACAGTCAAAGATCTAAATGATTGTGAACCTTCAGCTGTTAAAGGAGCATAACTGACCATAAAGAAATGTAATCTTGGGAAAGGAATTAGATTCACTGCCAATTTCCTTAAATCTGAATTTAAATCTCCAGGGAAACGTAATGATGTTGTAACACCTGACATAACAGATGAAACTAAATTATTCAAATGTTTATAAGAAGGTTGTTGAATTTTCAAAGTTCTCACACAAATGTCATACAATGCTTCATTGTCAATACAAAAAGTTTCATCGGCATTTTCAACTAATTGATGAACTGATAAAGTTGCATTATAAGGTTCAACAACAGTATCTGAAACTTTTGGAGATGGCATAACAGAGAAAGTTGCCATCATTCTATCAGGAAATTCTTCTCTAATCTTTGAAATCAATAATGTACCCATACCTGAACCAGTACCACCACCTAAAGAGTGAGTAATTTGGAAACCTTGTAAAGAATCGCAACCTTCTGCTTCCCTTCTTACAACATCCATAACTGAGTCGACTAATTCTGCACCTTCAGTATAATGACCTTTTGCCCAGTTATTACCAGCTGATGATTGACCAAAGATCAAATTATCAGGTCTAAACAAATTACCAAATTCTGAGTTTCTTACATTTTCGATAGTTGCCGGTTCTAAATCGACCAATACAGCTCTAGGAACATATTTTCCACTTGCTGCTTCATTGAAATAAACACCAAGTCTTGCCTTTTGTAAAGGATTTGTTCCATGATAGTTACCATTTGAGTCTAATCCATGCTCATCACAGATAGTTTCCCAAAAGGCTGCACCAACTTGGTTACCACATTGACCAGTGGACAAATGAATCTGTAAAAAATAGTAATGTTAGTAAAATGTTCAATCAACTTTGCAAACTTTTGTTTTTGACGATGTCTAGTTAAAAGGCGTTGAGCAATAAATCTGATATACGTACGATTTCTCTCATTTTTTTTGTTTGTGTGTGTAAACTTGAGATGTATTCAGAAGAGTAACCCCAGTATTCTTTGCCAGAGTCTTTGAAGGAGAGTGACAGACGAGAGTTAGAGAAGTTAACGTGTTGCACTTTACTTTGTTACTTTTCCCATTTCGAGTGTTTCGCAACTTGCAAATTGCGGTTCTGGAAAAGTAAACAAATAACAAACGCGAGTAATTGATTAGGTGATTGATTACGTAAATCCGTAGTTTCTTAGACTGGTCACATTAATTAACTGGGTATAAACTATATATATATATTATTAAGGTATGTACACTTTGCTGTATCCTTCTACTTTAGAGCGGCAGCATACACATGTGGCAAATTCTCTCACAAATAGTGAAACACGGCACTTCTCACAGATCGCTAGACATTTACATGGCCATAGTATAATTTGTCGAGAGTTTTCGTGGCATATAACACAGACACCGAGATTATCAGTGAGTTTATGATTTGTGATTGGTTTCTTAATATCCTGATCTTTATGAAGGAGTAAATCGAGCAGTTTCATATTGTCGGTGTAATGATTGGCAAAATTCGATCTTGTTATTCGTTTGTTAGTTTCGTTGTGCAGGCGATATGATAAAATTTGGTACTCCATCAATGACTGTGGTAGAAACTCATCAACAGTGATTAATTCACGAATGTCTCTGTCAGGATCAGAATTGATGAATTCAGGAATATCTTCAAAATCATCATCTTCCTCTATTTCCTCTGGTACGTAATCGTTGGAATTATCTATCTCTGACAATTCTGTCTGTGTAAGTAGGTTAATGTATGTTTCATCAATATTTTCAACATCGTCAACATTAACTAATGTTAGGGTTGGTTTGGTGATTGAAGGAGTTTTATTTGAAGTTTTCAAATTATAACGCACCATTTTGAGGAAAAGAGTACAAACTCTAGTTAAAACTTTTAATCTGGTCCAAATCATGAGTTTACCGCTACGACGATTATGATTATTCTGTTGCACAACAAGATCAGGATGGTTATGTAATTCTAAACCGTAACCAGAATTAACAAGATAATTGTTTTTTGGCAACATTACAGCAGGGGTTTCTTGAACGTACGAATGCGTTGTAGATATATTTATGACGAATTCCCCAAAATTGATGAGTGCAACATAGAAGTCGTCCGCAAGTGAGAAGTTAGCAGCATTCCAGTTCCCCCAAACATTTGTCATAGCGAGATCACTAAAGGAACATCTTGCAATTCCTGAGAGAATGAAAACAGTTATACTTAGTAGTATGATAGCAAGAACACAAAAATGTGGGAAGTAACCAATTATAATTGTGAATGGTAATTTGAATATATTTAAAGTGATGAGATTGTAAGCGTAAAATGTAAGTGTAAAAAGTCCAACTATAGTTGAAGGTATGAGTCTGTATTGAGAACATTGAAGTGCACCTAGTAGATGGATATTAAATTGATTGATAAGTGCAATGAAGGCGATTGTGATCATTTCAGGTGAAAGTGTTGAATCAAATTGTGCTTCTTGGAAAGCAAGTGAATATTCAAATAATGTTATTCCTGTTTCCATTGATGGTTTACAACCTGATGCAACAGAAATAAAGGTATCCATTATTTGGCTTAAGCATAGAGCCATATGAAAATTACGTAAAATATAAGTTGAAGCTAATGATGATGAAGAATTTGGATTGATAAATGGCATTGCCATGAATGTATTTTCAGCAAGCATGTTTGAACTAACGTTTAAGTTTTTCACCAAATAATTATTTGGTAAGGCTATTTTAAGTCCAACGAATAAACCATAACTGCCACGTAATAATGTGTAAATTGCAAGAACACGCAATATTACATTGGATATAATAGGTAATCGTCGTTGATTTCTTGATGAAGCAAAAATTACTACCCTGTTCATTATAACAGCGGTAATCATACACATCAGAGCGTAAGGTGACATCCAATATGAAAGAAAAGTTCGAGTTCGTTCATCTGATTGAGTGGATTGTTGCTGTACTGCTGCAAACAGCGAATCTAGAAGTCTAATGATGGTGGGTGTTGGCGTGGAAGTAAGATTTGTTGTTAATACTGATGATAATGATGATATTGTTTCATTTGATGTTGTTGCATTTGATGTTGTTATAGTGGTATTTTCCAATTGCATGGTTGTTTTAGTAGAAGAATGTTGTTACGTAGACGCAGCTAAATTAAAGTGTGGGCTTGTTATATATATATCTGTAATCAGAGCGAATTGTGGGGAAGTTGTATCATTGATTAAGCTGCTAATATGCAAAGTATGGATAGGGACACTGTAGGATCTCCTGATACATTTTGCAGTGTTTTCAGCCTAATATCTAATGAAGAAGTTGAAGATGAAGTTAATGATAAACTTTTGAAATTTGCAAAGGAAGGTAAAGAATTTGTTTTCAATGAAGTTAAATCATTGAATCAAGAAATTGAATTAGGTTGTTTGATTGGTAAAGGTTCAAGTGGTGAAGTTTACAAAGGAAAATTAATGAATGGTAAGATATGTGCAGTCAAAGTATTTGGAGTTGAAATTTCAGGATTTGATGCAGTTAATGAATATTTAACATTGAGAAAGGCGAATAAATGTCAACATATTATTAGTACATATGGTATATATGGTAATGAAGAAGAGAAATTAGCTATTGCAATTGAATACTGTTCACAATTTGATGTACTTAGGTTACTTAGTAGTGTGAGGAAATATGGATTACGTGTACGAGAAGGATTAGTTTCAGGTATAGTTGAAAGGATTGTAAGTGGATTAAAATTTTTACATGTTAATGAACTTGTACATAGGGATATTAAACCTGAGAATGTTTTAATTGATGAAAGGGGCAGAATAAAAATATGTGATTTTGGGTATGCAATAGATTTGAATAAATTAAGAGAATATCCATGGGATGATGAAAATTTTAGGAAACGAGGTACAGGATCCTTTAGAGGACCAGAAATTGTTAATGGTAGTATTTTAGGTAATGGGGATGAAAGTAAAAGGATGTTAAAGGCAGCAGATGTATGGGCAATTGCAATGGTATGGTTTCAAATGACATTTATGCGACGACCATGGGATGAAGCAAGTTCAAAAGATTTAAAATATTGTAAATTTTTAGAAAATTATGAAAGTAATCGAGGAAAACCGAAATGGGTTCAATATAATAAACTTTTAACGATGATACCAATGAGGGAAGATGATGGGATTATTTTATTAGAAATGGTTGATCCTGATTGGAAGAATAGGATAACAATTGAACAAGTTAATAAAAGTGAATGGGCATTTAGGACTAGAGCTATTATTGGTGAAGGAATTGAAGATGAGATTTTAAGGATTTGTAAATTGATCAATAATAAGTAAAGATATAAAAAAAGGAACGATTTGAAATAGAAAAGAGTATAAAAGCGGAGATTTAAAATGAGAATTAGAATAGGGTACTTCATAAATTGTAGAAAAGCAGAATATCAATAATTAAGTTGATGCTATTTGAACATCAATTTCAGACAAGATATTAGCGAAATCTGTATTGAAATCGTTATCGATATCAAGTACAGTTTTCTCATAAATGCGATCTTGTAATATTGTTGAACCAGCAGCAACTGAAATTGAAGAAATGTTCAAATGATCTGATTCTATCTCTAATTCAGAATCAAAATCAGAATCTAAATCAGAATCAGAATCAGAATCAGAATCAGAAACAGAGTTAGAATCATAATTGGAATCAGATTCAAATGTTGAATTAAAATATGAATTATCTGATAATAATATATTATCAGTATTCATATCATCAATGGATATATCATTGTTAATGGCAGTATAATATAATTTATTGTTGTCAATTTCATCTAAGAGTAAAATAGTAGATAATAAAGTATTTAGATGATTATTTTTGTTAATATGCGAATAATGTGAAGAATTAGTTGATGTTAAGTTAGGAGGCTCGTCAATGTCACCATAAATTACTGATAAAGAAATTTTTGAATTTGAATGATTGAAATTATCCTTTTGTAAAATATAAGAATGATGCTTTGTATTTGAAGGAATTATAAATGGGGAACAAAGTGAAATGAGAGAATTTTGTTCTATTGTAATGGATTCATTTCTATGTAAATTTGAATCTAAATGAAATTTATTATGATTATGATTATGTTGATTAATAGTATTATTGTTATTGCTATTGATAATACTATTATTATGCTTTAATTTTGATGATTTTTTAAAACACTTTTTGTGAAAGCTCATAATTAAGGTTTAAAAGAATTTTTTTTTTGATATGCTAAAAAGATGCAAAAATATGCTAGTATAATGCTAACGGGAAGCAAACAAACAAACAAACACTATGAGTAAAGTGATGGGTGGTGTTAGATTGCAAACGCCAAGCGTTAGAAATGGAAAGAAAAATTAGGATATTGTAATTATTCAATTGATTGTTTCGATAAGTGATGAGATGAGGGAGGAGGGGGGCAGGAAGGTTCTTTATAAGCTGAATGGAAGGTTGTGGAAAAAAGGGGGGAGGTTGTAGAAATAGGGTAATTAGGGGTGGTGGTGAGATAACAATGGCTAATGAATAGCAGAAGTTTATCACTAGTAGTTAAGATCCGAGAGGATGGATGGGGCATCCCTTCCTGTATTTCCTAATCAGGCAAATCTGTATTTCCGAGACCGGCTCTTCGGCTCCTCGGTAGAATCATGAAAAGATATATTAATTGGCCGAGCCTTTTTTTTCGGCCGAATTGGGCCTCGAATTGATCTTTGACTGAAATTGCCGAAATGGCCGAAATGGGCAAAATGGCCGATCTAAATCACGTGGACATGGATGCTGGTCACGTGGGTGGGTCACGTGTATGAGTCACGTGTACGTGGTGTACTGGTGCTTTTTTTTCTTATTTTATTTTGTTGTAATTTATTTTTATTTTTATTTTTATTTTTATTTTTATTTTTATTTTTATGTGGTGTACAGATGTAAATATTTAATATTGTGTAATTGATTAGATTTTTACAATTCAATTGTAAATTCTTGTTACCCTATTTTCAGTTTCCCGAACTCGAGTTCCGCGTTTTTCTCACCCCGCCCGCCCTCTTTGTTTGCTAAACGTCTTTTTTTTAGTTTAACTAACTTATTAGCAACTTACTTCTCTTTCCATCTTTCTCTTTCTCTTTCTCTTTCTCTTCCATCTAAATTCATACATATCAAATCACCATAGGATTACTTACTCACCAACATTCACATTTAACTAGCAAAGCTTTCAATCGCTATTGCTCTTTGTATATTATCATTATCAATCAACTTTCATTCTTCTTCTTATTCCCTTTTTGTACATTAGCTCATAACTTGGCATATATCTTCATTTCCAAAATTCATATTACATTTTTCATATTACATTTTTGATATTTACTTCAATGTCCTTATATGCATCAAATAATTCTTCTGAAGATTTGAATTCCTCTTTAAACAGATTGTCTTTGAATTCAAGTCAAAATCAAATTCAAAATATAAATTCAAATTCAAATTCAAATTCAAATTCAAATGCAAGTTCAAATCCAAATTCAAATTTAAATCCAAACCCACTACCAAATTCAAATACTCCTTCAAATACTTCTTCAATTGATCATCCAACTTTACTGAAAATCTCTAATTTACCAAATAATTTAACTTCAAGAGAAGCTAATTTAATCTTCTCTCTTTGTTTAGATGATGTTTTATCTATTGAAATCATTCATAATCATCCTACAAATTCTCCATCTATTTTAGCTAAACTTTCCTCTTATAGATTGGCTTCTCAAGTTTTACATTTATTAAATGATAAATTCATTTTTGGTTCAAATTCTCAAAAAATTCATTGTGAAATTTTATCACAACATCAAATCGAAGATTTTAATTTACATTTAAATTCAAATTTAAACTTAAACTCTAATTTAAACAACAATCATACTGGTAATATTACTGGCTGGTCAAATGATTCATCTTCTACACCAAACCCAAGTAATAACTCTAAACTTATCAGAAATGATCCTTTATTAATGAGCAATATGAATAATTTAAATTTAAATAATTTAAATATGAATAATATCAACAATATGAATTTAAATTCATTATCAAATATAAACAATTTGAACAATTTGAATACACTTAACAGTTTAAACATGAGTGGTATCAATAATATGAATAATCTGGTAAATATGAATATGAATCCTGCATTATCTCCTTCCTTGATTAATGATTGGTCTCATCCCTCTTCAAATAGTAATTTCTTTATTAATACTTCACCTATTAATTCAAATTTTACTCAACAGCAATCTGAAAATGGTCAACAACAACAACAACAACAACAACAACAACAACAACAACAGCAGCAGCAGCAGCATCAACAACAACAACAACAACCTCAACAACATCAACAACAACAACAGCAGCATCAAAAACAGCATCAACAACATCAACAACATCAACAACATCAACAACATCAACAACATCAACAACATCAACAACATCAACAGCATCAACAGCATCAACAACAACCACCACCACCACCCATCCAATCAACACAACAATCAATAAGTGATACAAATTCTTCTCGCTCAGCTTCTGATAAAGATTCTCAATCTAAATCATCCTTAAATACGGTCATTCCTGATTTATCTTTATTGGCAAGAGTACCACCACCTGCAAATCCTGCAGATCAAAATCCTCCTTGTAATACATTATACGTTGGTAATTTACCACCTGATACATCCGAGAGTGAATTACGTGCATTATTCAGATTACAACCAGGTTTTAAGAGATTATCTTACAGAACAAAACAAAATAATGGTGTTTCATCTCATCATGGTCCAATGTGCTTTGTTGAATTTGATGATGTTGCTTATGCAACTAAAGCTTTAGCTGAACTTTATGGTAGAACTTTACCTTGTCAAAGTGGTCAAAATACTAGTAAAGGTGGTATTAGATTAAGTTTTAGTAAAAATCCATTAGGTGTTCGTGGTCCTGGTCAACAAAGGAGAATTAATACTACATCTACAAATCCTTCAAATTCATCAAATAATACTGGCTTATATCAAAGATCTACTATAAATTATAATTCTTCAACCAATCAATCTTTAAATTCTCAGTCTATGTTGAATACTATGTACATCAACCAACAACACGAACAACAACAACATCATCATCAACAACAGCAAGGTCAATCTCAACAAGCCCCACCACCACCACCACCACCACCACCACCACAACCACAACCACAACCAGTAACACAATCACAATCTACTCAACAATTAACCTCCTCTACTTCTTCACAACAACAATATCCTTACTGATTCGTTCTTTTACTAATTTAAAATACTTGTATAACATTAATAATCATTTACATACTTTCAATCCGATAATTTAACAAATTGATTACCATGTTCATATTTTGGAACTTCAAACCCCCATTTATTTGCAATTGATTGACTGATAAATCTTCCACCAAGATAATGTTTAACACCAGGTAAAAGTTTCAAACTACATGGTTTAGGTGCTGTCAAACTAACAAGTGCATCAGGCATGTATTCTTTTGTATCTGTAGCTTTACTTGGACCTTCATCAACATCCCATCCACTTGGAACATCAACAGCAATAACTTTAACTTTACCCTTTTGTTGTTGTTCCACAACTGCATTTAAAATATCATTAAAAGGTGCACGAAGTGGTGGATGAAATGAAAATCCAAATAATGCATCAACAATAATATCTGCATCTTCAAGTAAACTATCAAGTTTTACATTATCATGTTCCCGTACAATATTTACATCAAATAATTCAAGTTGTGTGTGTAAATTAGAATAAAATGGATTTTTACCTTGAATAGGCCAATAAACTGTAACACGTGGATATCCAAACAGACGTAAATGACGGGCAGCAACAAGTCCATCACCACCGTTATTACCTGGTCCACATAGCACAAGTACATTACCATTACTCTGTGGACCAAAATCATGTTCAATCGCTTGCGCAACAGATAAACCAGCCAATTCCATAAGTTGTTCAAGTGTGTATCCTAAAGTAGACATTAATGAAGCGTCTAATGACGCAGCAGTCTTAGCTGATAAAGTTTTCAATGACATGTGGTTGTTAGTTTAAGAAGGAAGAATAATTCGGAGTTACTCGGAACCAACGGGACTTATCACCTATAACTAAATCAAATTCAACTGCCATGCTAAAGATTACAACGTGCACGTGACTTGAAAAAGGTAATGATTTGGCAGATTGCGTTGATTTGTATATATTAGACTTTTTTCAGGGGTTGTTTCCATTGAACACGTAGTGAATGTTGGGAACTGATGGCCGTGTACAGGAAGAAAGACGCTAGAAGGGCAATTAGATTTACTGTTCTTGTTACTGGAGCTCAGGGGACAGGCAAGACCGCTTTTGTTAATTCATTACTTGATCAAAATATCTTACCACACAAATATCAGGGTAAAACTCATGGTAAAACCATTCCGAAAACAATAACTTACTCTAATTTATCATCAATTAATGCTTCTGAAGCACAATATACTTTTGATGCCTCAAATTCACATAAAGAACCAGGTATTGCGATTACAGAAACATCAGTAGAAATAGTTGATGAAGATGATTCAAAAATTTTATTAACTGTTATTGATACACCTGGTTTTGGTGACAATTTGGATAATAGTATTTGCATTAAAGAGGTTTGTAATTTTTTAGAACAACAATTTGATTTTGTCCTTGCTGAAGAAACTAAAGTTAGAAGAAATCCACGTTTTGAAGATACAAGAGTTCATGTTTGTCTTTATTTTATTGAACCAACTGGACATGGATTACGTGAATTAGATGTTGAATCAATGATTAGATTCTCTAAATATGTTAATGTTATGCCAATTATTGCAAGAGCTGATTCTTTTACTAAATACGAATTGGCTAATTTTAAAAGAAACATATTACAAGATATTGAAAAATTTAAAATTCCTGTTTTCCAATTTCAAACTGATGAATATGAAAATGATGAAGAAATTATTGAAGAATCTAAATATTTATCCCAATTACAACCATTTGCTATTATAACTTCAGATACTGAAGATATAATCGATGGTAAGAAAATTAGAGTAAGAAAATATCCTTGGGGTACAATAGATATCAATGACACATCAGTTTCTGACTTCCCAGTTCTTAAATCTGTTCTACTTGGTTCTCAATTACAGGAATTTAAAGATATTACACATGACTTCCTTTATGAAGCATATAGAACAGAGAAACTATCAAGTGTTGCTGATTTAAAAAATGATTTTACGGACTCTATTCCTGCACCATCACATTTAGGTTTAACATCAAGTGAACCACCATCGATGTCTAATCTCGCAGAGATTGCAAATTCAACATCAATTAAGAAATTTGATATCCCACATAAAGGTGAAGTAGATTCATTAACAAATAACCTTGCTAATACAACAATCCAAGAACAGCAGGAAGAATATGATAATTCAAGTGTATATGTTGAAAACAAAGATGATGTTGCTCAAAATAGTAAACGTCAAAGTATGGATTCACAAACTTCAAATACTTCACATTCTACATTAACAAAACCTAATGTTCCAAGGAGGAGTGCAACAAATTCACCACAAGTTTCTACCCGTAGTGAATTTCAAGTACCTCAGGCTAACATTGATCCAAAAAAATTAAGGAAAATCAGTGAAACTGTTCCTTATATGTTAAGACATGAAACTTTACGTAGTAAACAGTCCAAACTTGAAGAACTTGAACGTCAAAGTGCACTCGAACTGTCAAGAAGAGCTGCTGAACTTGAACGTAAAACTAAAGAGTTGAGAATGCGTGAAGCTCAATTGAAGGAACGACTTGCACAGCGTGAATCTGTTTTAAGTACAACAACTACTACAGCTGGTTCAATAAAGTCAACAGAACTTAAAGATTCTGTTGAAGAAGTTGTCAATTAAATGTACATTTAGTATTGATTTGTGTAACCAATATACTCAGTGACACCCCTAAACTATGAGCCTATTCCTCATTTTAGTACTATTTCTAATTGTTATCGACAAATTGTGATTCCAGCACATCTAATATATGGTGTGTAGTATTGTGCCGTATGCATGTAGGGCAATTTTAGTGCCAGTTGTTTAAAACTCACTAAACAGCGCAAGCTCAAACAACGCAGCACTATCTCGTCTTTCTTATACATATATACATATTAAGCATGACTACTGATATCCGTATCGAGGAGTTGAACGAATGGACAGAAGAGTTTAAATCTGATGTTCAAACCCAACTTGGGGGTTCAGTTTTACAACATGCAAACGTTGACACGATCCTCATCAATAGAGAAGTTGAAATTGCAAACAAAAATTACTTCAACCACAAGATTGAGATTGAAGGTACTCCAGTAATGGATCAAAAGGCATCTGGTAGATGTTGGTTGTTTGCAGCAACTAATTTGTTACGTGTTACTGCTATGAAAAAATACAATTTAAAAGAGGTGAAGTTATCACCTTCTTACCTGTTCTTTTATGATAAACTGGAAAGAGCAAACTATTTCCTTGAACAAATCATTGATACTCATGAAATTCCTGTAGATTCCAGATTGATCCAACACTTTTTGTCCAACCCTGTTGAAGATGGTGGTCAATTTACTATGATGGCACAAGTTTCTGATAAATATGGTATTGTTCCTGATCAAACATACCCTGATTCATTTAACACTACCACATCTAGAATTATGAATAGACTTCTTAATTTCAAACTTCGTGAATATGCAATGAAGTTACGTGATTTGTTGGCTAATGGTAAAGACTTTGTACAAGAAAAGAAAGCAATGAAGAAAGAAATTTACAGACTTCTTACTATGTTTTTGGGTAATCCACCAAAACCAAACGAGAAATTCACTTGGGAGTTTTATGACAAGGATGGCAACTACCAATCACTGGAAACCACTCCTTTAAAGTTTAAAGAAGAAATCTTAGGTTTCAATACCGACGAGTACATTTCGCTTTTGAACGATCCAAGAAATGAGTACAATCAACTAATTAAAGTTGAACGTCTTGGTAATATAATCAACGGTGAACCCGTTGTATATTTGAATCTTGAAATGGAGAAACTTTCTCAAGCTATTGTAAACCGGATTAAAAATAACAAACCTGTTTTCTTTGGTTCAGACACACCAAAGTTTATGGACAAACAACGTGGTATAATGGATACCGATTTATGGGACTTCAAACTTCTAGGCTACAATACAGAAACGATGAACAAGAAGGAACGTGTTGTTTATGGCCATTCTTTAATGACGCATGCTATGTTGATTACTGCCGTCCATGTTGATGAAAATGGTAAACCCCTTAGATACAGAGTTGAAAATAGTTGGGGAACTAAGTCCGGCCAAGACGGATATTACGTCATGTCTCAAAAATACCTCGAAGAATACGTTTACCAGGTTGTAGTTGAAAAGGATGAACTTACTGCACTGAATATCGACTCTTCTATATTAAACACTGAGCCAAAAGTTGTGTTACCTCCATACGATCCGATGGGAGCATTGGCTTTGTAACTTTGTAAAGCATATGTAAAACAAAACAGCACAGCCTGATTTGATCTTTTCTTCTTTTTCTTGTGCAACGCGTGTTGCTGTTAACAACTTTTCAATACTCAAAGAGAGAAATCCGTTGTTGTATTGTACAATCGAATTTATAAAGTCCAAACAATACTGGAAAAGTATGAAGTTGGGCTGGATTCTAGAGGTGTTGCTTGCTTTGATTGCGCATTTTGATACTGCTGCATCTATACCAGTGAAGGACCATGATACTAAGGACTACTTTGCGATTGAATTGAAGGGGAATGAAAATGTGGAGAGTTTACTCGGAGTGCATTCAAGTTGGAACTACGAACATCCTGTTGATTTTCTTGAAGGGTTTCATGTGTTTAGTCTGGAGAAAAACAATAGTGATTACGATTTATTGAAGTCGTGCGAGTCTATTGAAGATTTGGTATACTCTGAAAGGAAGCAACTGCTAAAGAGGGAACACCAAGAACTTGTGGAGTTGCTGCATGAAAAGAATGTGCGAGGGGTTCATTTGCTACCAAAGAAAAAACTTGTGAGGAGAGCACCAATACCAGTGGATCACCAACCACCAAAGGAAGACTCAAGTTTGGCTGAATTGAATCTTATTAAAGAAGAGTTCAATATTAATGACCCAATTTTTAACCAACAATGGCATATAAAGAATGTGGCATTTTTAGGTGAAGATGTGAACGTTATTCCTGTGTGGAGGAAAGGTATTACAGGTAAGGGTGTAGTTACAGCGCTTATTGACGATGGCCTAGACTACGAATCACTTGATTTGAAAGACAATTATTGTGCAAAGGGATCATGGGACTACAATGACAATAGACCAAATCCAAAACCTGAACTATCGAATGACTATCATGGAACGCGTTGTGCAGCAGAAATTGCTGCTGTTAAAGGGAACGAATATTGTGGTGTTGGTGTTGCATACGGATCTAAAGTTTCAGGTATTCGTATTTTGAGTAAAGAAATTACATCAGAGGAAGAGTCAGCTGCAATGGTGTTTGGACTTGATGTTAATGACATTTACTCGTGCTCTTGGGGGCCACCTGACAATGGACGCTCCATGGACGCTCCAGATAAACTGATTCGTACAGCAATTTTGAAAGGTGTACAAGAGGGCCGTGGTGGTAAAGGTGCACTGTATGTTTTTGCAAGTGGTAACGGTGGTGCCAAGGGTGATACATGTAATTTTGATGGATACACTAACAGTATCTACTCGATTACAGTCAGTGCAATTGATCACAGAGGTCTTCACCCATCATATTCTGAGGCATGCACAGCAGTGATGGTTTCTACCTACTCTTCTGGATCTGGCGAACACATTCACACAACAGATATACATGACACATGCACAGATGCTCATGGTGGTACTTCTGCTGCAGCGCCACTTGCAGCTGGTATATATGCGCTTGTACTTGAAGCAAATCCAGACCTTACATGGAGAGATGTGCAGTATCTGACGGTACTTAGTGCTGGAGAGATTGATCCATTCCATGAATCATGGCAAGATTCGGCCATTCCGGGAAGGAGGTACTCTCCGGTATGGGGATGGGGGAAGACAGATGCAGAGAAAATGGTAGAAATGGCACAAAACAATTGGCAGTTATTGAAGCCTCAATCATGGTATTACATGCCATATCGTGCACCTGGTCTAGATGTTAATGGTGACAATGAGAATGAAGTTGTTGACACGTTTGAAATTTCTGAAGAAATAGTGAAACGTGCAAATTTTGAAAGGATTGAACAACTTACTGTCACTGTTGACATTAATTCTGGACGTAGAGGAGATGTTGAAGTTGAATTAATTTCACCGTCAGGGATAAAGTCGTTATTAGCACGTTCAAGACCAAGAGATGAAGATACAAAGGGATTTCGTAAATGGACATTTTCTTCAGTTGCACATTGGGGGGAGTCATTACCTGGCACTTGGACACTTAAGGTGCGGAACACTGGTGAAAACAACAGTGTACGGTTTGAAGGCTGGCAAATGCGTGCTTTTGGAGAATGTATCGATCCTGCGTTAGCCAAAAGGTTTGACATAAATGAAGACTACAGTACAATTAACAACGAAGAATCCAATGAACCAAGTAAAGTGGGAACTCCCGTTACTACAACTGAAGTTGATACCCCTGAAACAAGTGAGATAGAAACCCCAGTTACAACAATCGAAGAAGAAACCCAGGTTACGACAACCACGTCTGATGTTGTAAATGTCACATCCAGTGAAGCAGCTTCAGTTACTCCCACAGATGAATCAAAGATAACGCCACCTGAGGGAAGCTACCCGGACTCATCAACACATCATTATTTATACTACCTTGTCACACTTGTAATTATTGGTGTTGCTGCGGTGTTTTACATTGTAAAGAATCGTGCGAGACCAGGGCGTGCACGTCGGAGGGAAGATTTTGAGTTTGATATTATACGACCGGATGATGATGAAAGCAGTCGATTTGAATTTGATGATGAATTTAATGAAGACCAATACGATGATGATTTTCGTGAATTAGATGATCTCAATGAATTTGATCTTGGAGATCAAGAGTTGGTACCTGATAAGGCAACGCACAAAATTTCAGATTCTATAGTGTTAGAACATGATGATGCGGAAGCTGATGATGCTAAAGCTGGTGATGGTGATAATGAAGGTGATAGACTCGTAAAATAAATAAATATTTCTGGCAATTGATACTTAACAAAGACTATTCTTCATAAATATAGAACATCTGTTTACTCACTTTGTAAGCTCGAAAGGAACCGCGATAAATCCAAAAAGGGAAACACAAGATCAACAAATTTAAATTTAACAATAGTAATCAGCTTCTTTTTCTTTTTCTTCTTTTTCTTCTTCTTCACCAACATGACTAAACGACTTGTGCAACCTATAAAACCCCCAACACCGAGACCCCGTTCTTTGGGGGCAGAATCCAAACCATTTGAACAACCACGTCAACCTTCGAAACCATCTTTGTTTGCTAGATACAATGCATTACCACTACGTGCAAAACTTTACATTTGGATTTCAACTGCTGCTGTTGCATGGTTAGCTGATTCTGTAAGTGACCGAATATTTGAGCAAAACATGGTTGATGCAGAAGCAGAACGACGTGTGGAGTTAGAAATGCAGAAATTGAGAGAAGGTAAATGACTGATGTACTTAAAGTTTTTTTGAAAAACGCAAGTTACTGTATATAAGAAAAACTAATAAATAAGTAAAATTCAGAAAACTAATTTGAAACATCTTTTTTGAGCGATGAAACAAATTCGAGGAACTTTGCTGGATTTGCATCAACACCTCTTGTGTACACAAATTCAGAAGCAAGTTTAGTCGCAAATATAGCCTTGAGATAAGCTTCAGGTACTCTTGCTAAAATATTGTCAAGACCAATGGTTTCAAGTAAAAGTTTTGGTAAAGCTTTTGAAAGAACAACGTTACGGAACTCAACATCATCTTGCCAAAGTTCTTTAGATGCAGAAAGTTCATCAGCTAATTTATTGATTGCAACTGAAAGTTCATCTGATAGATCAGCAAATTTTTTGTGAGTTGATTCTCTCAATTCCCATAACATATTAAATTCTGCGCTTGCATTTCTCTTAATAATAGATTGAACTTCTTTGACGTAATCTTGATAAAATTGAGGTAAATTCTTGGTTTCTGGATCCATACACATAAGTTGAGAAAATTCATCATCACTTAAAGACAATGCTGCTAAAACTTCTAGAGATGAAGAAGTAACACCTCCTTTATTTGCAGAAGCATCTTTTAAAACAATTGCACCAGCATCTTCTAAAATATATTTTGCAGCTTGAGTTATAAACAAGTTAGCACCTTCAACAATGATTGGAATAATTGATTTACCAGTTTTTTGATCGATTAAATAATGAACAGTTGTAACATCAACAGAGTTTGGTCTACCACCACAAGGTACCCATAAATTAATAAAATTTGGTGGATAAATTTCTTGTAAGTTCAAATGGAAAGTATTTCTAAATTGAACCCCTGAATGAATTATTTTACCATTAGGTAGTTTGACATCTTTATCATCAACTAAAATCAAATAACCCTTTTCACTTAGTTTAGATTTATCAAAATGGTTATTACCTAATCTATTATTTGCCAATCTTCTCAATTCATTTTTGTCAATACCATTTTCATCAACAACAACACCAAAACCATCAACTAAACCAACATAGGTTTCATCACCAGATAATTTGATTTCATTTGAACCTAAATCACCATCACCACCACCCATTTGAAGTTTTCTAATTTGAGACCAATCTTTAATACCTAATTTAGTGTAAACACCTTCAGTGAAAGATCTAACTGATAATGTAGTCATACCATATTCATCATGAGGGATACCACCAATAGTTGGAGATTTACCCGTAAAGAAAGCTTTCCAAGGGAAACCATAAGCAGCACCTCTCTTTTTGGCATGTAAAGTTGCCCAATCAACAAAACCGGCAGTATTTTCATCAGGACCCATAAATAACATTTCTGATTTACTATAAAGATCAACGATTTTTTCCTTTGCTGGATCATTAAGAATGAGTAAATCAAGCAATGAATCAATATATTTAATGAAAGATTCTTTAGGTTTTGATTGAGCTGGACCTGGATTAATTAAAATAACACCTTTGGAACCACCTTCAGGAATATCTTTATTTTTCTTTTGTTGAGTTGAAGCTAAGTTGTAATTTTCATCAAAAATTGATCTCATGTTTTTAAGATAAGCTTCATCTGAACGAGAAAGAACAATTCTAATACCACCTCTAGCAACATCTCTAAATCTAATATGGAAACCTCTAAATTCTGAACCAACAATGAAGAACATACCATAAGGTTTATCAGGATATTCATCATTTGGTAAGAACGAAGCATCTAATCTAAAAGATAAAGCAATTTTAGAAGTAATGAAGAAGTTAGTCTTTAAAATTGATTTATTGAAAGAGTATAATACTTTTAAAACTGTTATGTGACCATCATTTGAAATATCAGTAAGTAAAGAATTGAAATGATCATCTGATTTAATGCCTTCAATAGTAGAATTTCTTTGATAAGATAAAGTTTTAACTAAAGATGATGAAGTATAATGAGTATCAACAAAGTTTTTGTAAAGCTGTTGAATTAAATTTGAATTTGCATTAAAAGCATCAATGATAAAAGATTCTGCAAAAGTTTCGGAATTGAATCTTTCCTTAATTTTTGATACCAATTCGACAGTTTTAGGAGTTGAAATTGAAGAGTTTAATAATAATTTTTTCAATGATTGATATTCAGGACCAGTTCTATTAAGGAAATGAGTTGCAAATATAACACCACAATGAGCATAAATACATTCTTGAATTGACCAAATACCATTTTCAAATTTGGAATAAAATTTATTATCGGGGATACAATATAATAAAGAAGCATCTTTAGTCAATTGAAGAGTTGTTAAACCAGTGTCTAATTCAGGGTTATGATTTAAATACATTGAAACGATAGTATAACCGTTTGAGAAATTTTCGACATATTTTCTCTTTAAGTTTAAACCATAATATTGAGCTAAAGTTGAAAGAGCAGAATTATAACGATGAGAGGAACCCCTTTTGAAACCAATAATTACACGTAATTCTTCAAGTTGAGAAAGTGTGTAATGTTTAACAATTGGACCTTCAGTTTGTTTAAGATCTGATAAAACTTCTGAATAAAGAGATTTTGTATGTGGGGAAGCAATTTTAGAGAAAGTTTTATCAGAAATTGAATCAATTGAATGATTTGACGCTGAAGTTGAAGTTGAATTTGAATATGAAAGTGAAGGAGAATCATTTAAGAATTCACAAAGATAAACAAAATAACATCTAATTGGTTCACCAGAAGGTAAAGTTGATTGAAACGATTCAACTCTATAAGATTTAAGATTAATTGGAGAAGAATCTAAAAAAATATCATCGATTTGTTTTTCAAATAAATTTTGAGAACCTGATTCAAAAAAGACAGCATGATTATCGGTTATTTTTTTAAAATGGATTGAATCTGAAGAATTATTAATTTTGGCATTGATTTTAGCAGAATAAAGAGCCAAAATATTTGAAACAATATTTTCAACCGATTCATTAGCAAAATAAGTATCATTAATACCTAAAGTATTATAAAAGAAATAAGTTTCATTTTCAATTAAATTTTCAGGTATTAATTGAGATTTATCTAATAAATCCATAACTTGAGAGATTTGAGTATCTCTATTTTTGAAAGGATTTGAGATATAACCACTTGAAACTAAATCATCGGAGGTTGTATTTTCAAAGGAAGAATGGGAGAAGTTACTCTCTAGGGAGAGATCCTGTAAACGAGGAAGAGTTGAAGCCATTGGTAGTCTGAGAATGAATGAGAGGGTAAGAGTGAAAGTGAGAGTGAGAGTGAAAGCAAAGCAAGGGAAATAGAAGTAGTAGTAGTAGTAGTAGTAATAGTAGTGGAAGTAATGGAAAAAAAAGTAGTAGTAGTTGATGAACCAAGTCTGAGATTGATCTGAGACAGGAATTGGAAAGTGGATGGGGGGAAGTTGAATCCTTTTAAGTAATTTCTAGATAAATACGGGGCAACAACGACAAATTACGGAGTTGTACAAATAACGAGCTGAAGCTGAGCCTGCAAAATGCAAAATGCAAAATGCAAAACAGTCAGGTTTGGGGGTCACTTGAGAGATTAAGTGGAGGCTAAAATACGGCTACTCGTAGCGAGCTGTGCGCCGCCCGTGTCTGGGGCAGTTTTGTCCCCTTCAATTCCCCCTCAGTTGCCCCCCTCACTCTGTGGGCAAAATGGCAAAATGCCTCGTTGGGCACTCCCAGCTTTAGGGACCCCGCCAGCAAATTATTACCTGGGTACCCGCCAAAACTCCCGACCTACCCGCCAAAAGTGCCAAGCCACCCCGCTAAGCAAGCAAGGCGGAATCTCATCCCCGTTTTCAACCCTCTTTTTTTGCTGAGCCGCCACCACCACCACCACCCAGACCAGGAACAGAAACCGTTTTACTCCCCTCCCCACGACACACTGCCAACCCGCTCAAATCAACGTCATAATATCCAAAGTTTTCAAATTTGACGCGCCTTCGCCCCCTGGGACCTGACCCAATTAGTGCCATTTGCAGGAAAAAACTACAGAGATCAACATTACATCAACATCATCAATTCTAAGTTGATTGATCTTTACCCAAAACCCTGAAACATGGATAAGCGTGTTTCTGCAACCACTACCACCACTACCCACAATAATAACAATCGTGGTCGTCATACTTTCCATAATACCCCAAATCCTTCAAATATAACAGCTACTGTCCTTGTCTCAACTATAGCTGTATCCGCTGTAGCTTGGATCATCGCTTTCGCTGGTTCAATTGCTTATTCTCAATCAAAGGATACTATATTCCCAAAATTTACTTGGTGGAGTTTGGTATTCCAATTATTAGTTGTTATAATAATCCCTTTACTATATTTTTTTGATTCAATTCATTATTATCATCAATTATGTTTAATCATTTTATCAATTTCATTTATTTACACTTCAAATTCAACAAATAATTTGGTTTATTTTACTGATTCTGCTTCTGCTGCTGCTGCAGCTGCTGGGTTTATATTACTTTCAATGACAAATGCTATTTGGATTTATATATTAGGTACTTCTCCAAATGCTCCTTACCTACCCGGAATTAATACTTATACTTCACAAAATCGACTTAATCAACAACAACAAAATTTACCTTTAATTTCTCAACAAAAATATCAATCTTCAATTAATATACCTTCAAATTACATAGATAATAATTATTCAAATAATTTAGATGAAGGTCATGAATTAGAAGGTTTTGAAAATCCTGTAAATTCAACTTCACCTTCAATTTCACTCTCTCATCGTATAATCGATCCTGAAGGTACTAATTTTACTGGTATATCGGATGTTTCTCAATATTTAGAAGCTTATCCAATTGTTGTACGAGCCTTATACGATTATCAAGCTTCACCTGATGATGTCAATGAATTATCCTTCTCAAAAGGTGAAATCCTCAGAGTCAAAAATACAAATGATAATTGGTGGCAAGCAAAGAATAAGCGTGGTGAAATAGGTATGTGTCCTTCAAACTATTTAGAAATTGTATCTTCTTAATTAGTCGATTTGTATATTGTTTACTTTAAGCTTCATGTTTTATTATACTGCAAACCCGTACTGAGATCGGATTTTCACTAATTTCAAATTCTGAGTGTGTGCATGTATACTGGGAAAACCTGAATTAAAAATTCAAATTCGCAAATGTAAACATCAACTACTAAATCATCAAACTACCCTTATAATCAAATACAAATGACAATAAGGGCACCGTCATCAGCATCCACTACCCATGTGGCACTGCCAGATGATGATGATCTTTGTCCTCCCGCTTTATCCCCTTATGCATTATCTATTCTTGATTATAACCCTCAAGATAAATTAACAACTTCAAATCCAACAACAACTTCTACTACAACTACAACTACAAAAAGGAAAGATTATATGTCTTCTGCATCGTCATCTCAATCTCAAAATAATACTCCTCATACAACTTATTCTCGTCATTCTGGTTTCTTACAGAAATTGGGTCTAGGTGCACCAAGAAGACTGACTCAAAAACAACAACAACAACAACAACAGCAGCAGCAGCAGCAGCAGCAGCACACATCAACTTTAACAGATCCTACCAAAGATCATACACCTACTCCTGCTGCTACCGCTGCAGCGAATGCTGCAATTATCTCTCATGAAAAGAAACACAGTTTGCATATGACCCCTCGTAAATATTCTCCATTGCATAAACGAACAAATATTTTACTTACAGCATCACCAGAACAAGGACGACGAGCTAAAATTACTTCTAGTATTAATTCAAATAATCACAGCATTGCTAAAAACATCTTTGAAGAACCACATCAATTAGACCTTGATCATGTTCAATCAATTATTGATAAAAAAAAGGAAATTGCTCAACTGAAAAAGGAAATCGATAATTATAAACAACAATTAAAGGAACGTAAAATTAATATTGAAACAAATAATCAATCTAAAAAATTATTAATTAATGATAAATCTTATAATTTATTAGAACAAATTGGTAAAGGTGGATCTTCAAAAGTTTACAGAGCTACACCTGATGATTCACAAAATAAATTTGTTGCAGTTAAAATTGTCAATTTAAGTGATCATGAATCTTCAACAATTGATGAATTGAAAGGTGAAATAAAAATATTACATAAATTAAGACATGCATCTAGAGTTGTTAGACTTTTAGATTATTCAATTACAAAGCAAAATCTTTATTTTATAATGGAATGTGGAAATCTTGATTTAGCGACTGTTTTATCAACTAGACATTCATTAGATGATTATTATGATTTAGAATTTATACGTTATCATACAAAAGAAATGGCAAAATGTTTAGAAGCAATTCATAAATTAGAAATTGTTCATCTTGATTTAAAACCTGCAAATTTTGTTTTCGTTTCAGGTATTTTAAAATTAATAGATTTTGGTATATCTAATACTATACAATCACATACAGTTAATATTTATAGAGAATTTCAAATGGGTACACCAAACTATATGGCACCAGAAACTTTAATTGATGGTGGTAATGATCCAAATTTACCATCAATTTGGAAAGTTGGTAAACCAGCAGATATTTGGTCCTTCGGTTGTATTATTTATCAATTAACTTATGGAACAACACCTTATGCTTCATTTACTGGAACCAAAAAAATACTTGCTATAACTAATCCAAGAATTTCAATACCTTACCCAACAACAGCAATCAATTTAAGGAAAAAAAGTCATTCAAGTAATATTAAAGTTTGTCTGTATTTACAAGATTTAATACGACGTTGTCTGATACGTGATCCAACTCAAAGAATTAAAATTGATGATATATTATTACATCCTTTCTTAAATCCAATAATTGTTGATCGAACAGTAATTAATGAAGTTGTACGTGGTTGTGTTGGATTTGGTGGCAGGCACACCGAATTAAAAGATGTTGCATTAGGTAAAATTTCAGATCCTATTAAAGATTCTCGTTTAGAAAGGTTAGTTGATGGTGTTTGGAAACGTGTTAGTAATGAATAAATTTTATCCTTTCTCAATATTTTATACTCTAAAATAAATAGATTAATTATAAACAAAAGAAAAAACATCATTAGAAAAAAATTTTTATCTTGGACCTAATTTTGTTAAAATCCTTGGACCTTGTTCTTCCCATTCTTGCTTAGAAATCCACATATGATCTTTATCAGCCATTATATTTGCTAAAACAGCACCACCAATGAAAACCATATGTTTCCTCCGTGGTGGATCTTCAATTCTAACTTTGAATTTATCTAAACGTGAAGGATCACCTTTAAGTACATGAACAAGCCATTGTTGTTTTAATTCTTTCTCTAAACGTGATGGTAATCCCGGATACATTGATGAACCACCAGAAAGTACAATCGATTTGTATAAAGTTGAACGAATATCAACATCACATGATTGAATTGTTTGAAATAATGATTCACCAATACCTGGTTGTTCAACATCAACAAGTCCTGGTTGAAATAAACATTCAGGTGCTTCAAATCTTTCACTTGAAATCTTAATTATACGACCATCAGGTAATTCATAATTCCTTACTAAAGCAGTTGTTTCATTTGCTAATTTTGTATCAAAATCTAAATCATATGAAGCATAGCATAGTTGTTCTTTAATTTCACGTACTGTATCAAAATCTGCTGTTCTATTGAATGCATACCCTCTACGAAGTAATAAATTGATTAAATTTTTCGTTACATCACGACCTGCAATATCTAACCTTCTTGTTTGATGATTTAAAACTGTTGATTCATAAACTGGAACAATATGAGTTACACCATCACCTGAATCAACAACAACACCTGATGATAAACCTTGAGCATATAATGCTAAAACAGCTTGAATTGCAACGTAAACTCCACCAAAATTATATTTCTCAAACATCAAATCAACCATTTTCTCCCTATTCTTAAGTGGATTCATTGGTGGTTCCGTAAGTAGAACTTTCTGTCCACTAGTATCACATTTCATCTTCTCATAAAACGCATAATCCCATAAATGTTCCATATCTTCCCAATTCTTAATTATACCATTTTCCATCGGATAAGAAATCTGTAACATTGATCTCACTTCTGCTGCTTCATTACCACACATGATATCTTTGATCTCTAATTTGTTATCCAATTGTTCCTCAGCACGTAATATTGGACGACCAACCATAGATGGGAAAGTATGATCAGGGAAATTTGTCCCTGCACGTCCAATCTTCACATACCCTGTACCTTGATCTAATACAATCGGTGCTTCCATTTCTCAATTGTTCAATTGCAACTTTATCACTACCACAGTAAACTTTATACACAATCTACACACATTAAACGCCTGTCTCTCTCCGTAACTCTCCATCTCTCATTTCCTCTAACCAAGGAGCGACCTTTTCCGACCGCGACTTCTCACCTGTTTCAGACGTCGGTCGACGGCACTGGCTTCCACTCCAGACATCACCGTCATGTACCCATTAAGGACACTCTCCATCCCTGCTGCTGCTTCTCGTGAGTGTGTCGACTGTAGAGCCCGTTCAAGGACGTAGAGGTCAACAGCACGGTCTTCGGCAAGTGTTGAGTACGACGCAAGTCCAAAATCAATCAGTGTCGGCACACCTTTGTCACCTTGTAAAAGCACGTTGGACGTTGTCAAGTCTCCGTGCACGATTCCTGTAGCATGCAATGATCCAACAGCAGCACCAACAGCTTTTAGTTTTTCATTGATTATTTCTTCATTTTGACCATCCCAAAGCCATTGCTTCACGGATGGACCTTCAACGTGTTCCATCCACAGTACACCGTTTGCTGCATCCACAGCTACCAGTCGTGGAACACAAACACCTTCAAGTTCATAGAGTCTACCAAGAAGTTTTGCTTCTCCTGCTGTTCGGCTTTTAGTAATTGACACGTCTAATTGTTGGTGTCTGTATGGTTTTCTTGGGCGGTATTTTACTATACACCGTGGACCCTTTGGTAAGTATGGATGTTTGTCCGATCTAAAAACAAGTGCTTCAGCTCCTTGGGAGATTAAATCTAATTCAAACCCAGGAAGTATTTCATCATGAACCTTCTTTAGTATTTCAACACTCATTGTGCAATAAAGGATGAAGAGAACAAGATAATTTGGTGGAGAAGGGGGGAGAAAAAAAGATTTCATGACGAGCCATAATAATGTAATCATATCAATCTCACTATCAATAACATCAACTATCGTTCAATAACTATCTTATGACTCTTCCTACACCTACTGCAAATGAATACGAACAATTCACAACCAATCTTCCTACAAGGGTTACACCTAGCGCTTTTATTCAACATTTAGAAGTGCTTGCACAGCTTGAATCACGATTAAATTACCGATTTCTTGAACTTGAAGCTAAACTTAGATTCCTTCGACTTCTTACAGCTGGTACAGAAACTCCAGTCATTGATGACAATGATTTAAAGAATGCCAAAGAAAAGTTAGATTTGCTCAATACACAAATTGAAAACTTGAAAAAGCAAGGTAAGTCTATACGTCGTAAAATTGAAAAGTGTATACATCATCCGGACGTGAAAAGATGTGTTGAAGGTAAACCAGTTTTAGAGAAAGAAATTGAAGATGTTGGAAAGGAAATACAAGAAATGAATACATATTTTAATTCATTAGGACTACCATCTGATCTTACATTTCCATCACTTTCAACAATGCAAGCACAATGTGATGAATTAGAAACTGAATTTAGTTCATTACAAAAACAGTTAAATAATTTACAAGTTGAGGAAACAGAACTCGATGAAGAGATTGCTCAATTAGAGAAGACAAAGAATGAACTTGCAGAGAAACTCAAATCTCTTTCTAACAACGTTACCACAGATGATGAAGTTCAAGAAAAGTATAAACAACTCACTAAAATGATTGATTTATGGGAACAGTTTTAAAAGGTATTAGAATCTATTTATTCATTACCTGAACAATTATTGCTTTCACGTCGAAGCAAAAAAGCACCCATTGCTCCAAGATACCCTTCATGATTTAAAAAGTAAGCTCTCTTTTCACCCTTTGACCAAAATTCAATTGCAAAACTTAACGTTCGTATAGTTTGAATATGATTTCTAATATAAGAACCAGCAAAGTAAATTTTTTTTAATTCATGCCTTTGTGCTTGTAAATACGCAATTTGTCCAATATTATAAGAAACTGCATATAACAACGATCGTGCAATGTCTTCTTGTTTAAATTTACTCAATCTTTCCTCTCGCGTTAATGTATCTTCTATATCTCCACTAACAACTTCTTTGAAAACTTTACCCATTGAAGAAGCAATATGATTAGATTTAAGTCCAATTTTATTGTATCCTGTACCATAAATATCACCAACTAATAAATCTACATTTTCATTATTACCTCTTGTAGCCATTTCTAACATCTCATCAAAAGTATTTGCATCAGTTAAAATAGATAATAATCCCCAAAGTGTACCACCACCAAGCGATGAACCACCAACACGTTCAAAATTACCTTCTTTCGGTCCAGTAACTTTCACCATTGAAACTCCTGATCCTATATTAACTAATAAATAAGGGTAAACTTCTCCCATTGAATCTTCCGTTACAAAACTTGCATCATCTGCTTGATAGTAAAAGACTTCATTCGGTATCCCTCCAGTAATGAAAAAATCTAGTCCTATTATTAAACATTGCATTTCATCCTCCTTTTGTACAACCAATCCACTTCTACTAAGCAGATCATAATATTTATGAGCACCACCACCAGTTGCTATTATTGTAACTTCCTTATCTTTATAATTTTCTTTCACAATATTTTCGATTTTCTCCACAAACTCATTGATTTTATTAGTTTCTAAACAATAGAAATTTAATGTACACCCTTGTTCTGTGTTTGAAAAATATACCATTTTCGCCAATGAGCCACCAATATCTACACTCAACTCATTAACATCATCCATACTATGAAATGGCAGTACAATACTTCTGCATTCTTTAAGTATTTGAGCATCTGTTAAATTGAGTGGTTTTTGATCTGGGGTATGAAGATGACGATAGATACTATTCTCTCTTGATGGCTTCTCAGCTTCTGGTACCGGTATAGGTTCTGTAACAGTTCCCAGCATATACACTATTTGCTATTTGCTATTTGCTATTTGCTATTGGTTATTGGTTATTGAATAAAAGACGTTACAAAGCACCCTGTATCCAGCAAAGGGCTCATTCATGACACACATTCATGCATGTGTGGAGATGCTCTGTTAATAAATTGAAAAATTACACTTTCCTACCGCGGTTTGTTTTTTTGTCAGCGTAGTGAGAGCGCTAGATGAGAGAGAGAGCTTGCAGTACGCGTAGAGTCGAGAATGCAGCCTGTCAAGTCGAAAGCTGTTAATATTCAATTTTCGCGGAACGAAGGAAAGTGGTCACGTCATCGATAGGCTCATAGTAAGTAATAGTACTGAGTAGATACAGTACAATACACAATACACAATACACAATATACAAAACACAAAACAGTTGAAGAATAAGTTGGATGCGGGTGCATGTGGGGTAGGTAGGGAACATGACTACCACTCCATTTCGGTGTCTTCACCAGGATTGGAACCTATACACTCAATGCCCTGGCAGATACGTTCAAGTTCTTCAGCTTCAGCATTATGCATAGCTGTTAGTGCAGCTGGATTGATAGTACGTCCTTCATTTTGTTCCATTTCATAATGTTTTTTAACCATATCTCTTACTAATCCCTGGTAGTACAAAACACCCTGTTCTTTAGTTGGATGGAGATATCCAGTTGTATAAATTCCATTGTTAAGATTCTTCTGAGTTGCTTCGCATAAATCAAAATCTTCAATTTCAACTTGCTGCAAAAAGTCAACAAATTCTTTCTTCTTTTCTTCACTAAGACCCTTTTTGGTATAAATATCGTATTGAAGAATAGTATGTTTGGCAGTAATTGGTAAAACTCTAATTGAGTACCATGCTGGTGAATAACAATTAACACCATTGGTTGGGAATAAATAACACCAAAGTCCATTGAATGATCCACCTGGATTCTCCTTTTTTGGCTTTACAATTGAGGCTGCTTTTTCAACTTCCTTTTTACCAAATCCAAACCATCCCTTTGATTCTTCGATTTCTTCCTTTGGTGTCTCTTCTGGAACAACAATCTTAGCATAATGTCTACAGTAGTTACCTTTAGGAACAACCTTATATGTTTCCATTTTGAAAGCTTGGTTTAATCCAGGATGAGCTGTTGGACAATGATAACACTCTTGGTATCCATCCATCAATGTTTTCCAATTAAATTGACCGTCCAACTCATATGACATATGGTATTCATAATCATCAAAATCATATTCATCCATTTCATTTTCTAATCCAGAGAAAAACTCTTCAAATGGAACACTTGTATCAGAATTGTCGAAGTTAATGAATACGAGTCCCTGTCTTGAAACATGTGTTTTGATTTGATATAATGAATTGGCTTTAGGATCAAAACCTTCAATTTTATCAAAGTGTGGTGCTTTCTTCAAACTACCATTGGTATCATACGACCAACCATGATATTTGCATCCTAAAATTGTAGTAGATCCCTTTTGTTTTTTGACAACAGGATAAGCTCTGTGTCTGCAAATATTGTGAAAAGCTTTAATTTCACCTTCCTTGGTTTTAATAATAAAAAAATTCCAACCCATAAAATTAAAAGAATAATAATCACCTGGTTTGGTGAATCTTGATTTATGTGTACAAAATAACCATGCTTTTGAAAAAATTGATCTTTTTTCAAATTCTAAAACTTTTTCAGAGGTCCACCATGATGCAGGCAATGTGTGTACACCTGGTAATAACTTTTCATCTTCAACGTTGCTTGGTGGTGCAGAAGGGATTCGTTTTGTAACAGCAGTTGCAGCCATTTTTGTTGTTGTTGTTGTTGTTGCTGTTGTTGTCTGGTGATAGTTACATCATCTACCTTGAATATAATTGGGTTCAGTGTTGGTCTTTATATATACCCACTATCTTTTAATAGCATACAAAACAGGAGGAATTTCTTAATGAAAAGTTTATTTGAGAAGATAAGAAAAATTTCCTGATGCGGAAGTCAATTTCCAGGAACTAGTTACCCCATTGAGTAATTGCTTGTTTCTGATATCCTCATCTGTATTTCAAACTTAATGGGGAAAGTACAATCATGAAAAGAGTATATTATAACAATCATGTAATTGAAACATAATATAAGTTGTTTTGTTGAACTTTTTTGTATTAAACGGAAATTACATACTTATTTCGGCAGCTATTCATAGTATAGAACTTAATTATACCTACAACATCATACATTTGGGCAATGTATTTACCATAAGATCTAACCTCTTGAATACACTACTCTTTTTAAAGTCAAATTTATGATTGGTAATATATGATTAGTGATCTGTGATTGGTAAACCTATATCCTGGAATTCAATGTAACATACTTTGACAGATCAGGAGGCTTAGGATTCACCGGTATAACAATTTTTTCCGATCCGATAATTTTTTGACATGAATCAGAAAACGCCCTGCTTTGCAAACATTTTACTTCACTCAATCAACAACGATCTATCTCAAAGTTGTGGGAACAGTTGAAGTATGGCAGATGAAATAGTTTTCAACAATCAACTAAAATCAGCCAAAGCTGAAATAATACTTGATTTTTCACTTAAAAATTCAAACAGTTTCCGTGATACGCCGCACGTGAACGATATATTGAATATTGATTTGCAAACTTCCATCCTTTCAAATTCAATCATTCACAATATTAGCAAAAGAGGATCTACATTTATAATAAAAGTTTGTGATGTTGATACTATTGAAAGGTTACGTTTGAAAAACGAATTTGTTGAATTTCAGATTTACACAAAAACTGAAGAGATTTTAATTTCCCTCAATATATTCAACTTGATGGAATTAGGAAATGCTGGAATTCATGAAATTAGAAAAATCTTAGGCAAAAATACAGTCTGTATTGATTTTCAATGGAATGCTGAAAATCCTCATGTTATTGCTGAGTTAATGCAAACTTTAACTAAAACTGATGGATCTATCGAGATTGAAGACAAAAATGATATCGAGTCACTGGAATCGGAAATCAGTAGTGTCTCTATGAATTCCAGTAATGTCAATTCATCAACATCACTTTCGAAACCAAATCAGAAATCAACATCATTAAGACATTATCTCAACAAAGGACGTTTACTAAAAGTTAGAAATAATTCTAACTCGCCAGGATTTGAAACACCATCAAATACAACATCAAATGCATCTTCACCAGCTACATCGGCAGTCGATTTATCATCTATGGAAACTACACAAGATGATACGGATGGTTTTTTGATCATTCAAATTGAATCAGCTACAGGTTTACCACCTTTTAGAAACTCTACACATCTTACTTACGATATGGATCCTTTTGTTGTTTTGTCTTTTTCAAAGCAAATATTCAAAACAAAGGTGTGCAGGCATGCACTTAATCCTTCTTGGAAAAATCAGTTCATTAATGTTAGAGTTAGTAAATATTCATTAAATTTTCAACTTAATTTAGCTGTTTATGATTCTGATTTGCTAGCAGCAAATGACGATGTTTGCTATACGTCGATAAACATTGATAATTTGATTAAAGAATCTGAGTGTAATGCTGATGACCTTTGGACATATAAATCATTACCATTAAAATTTTCTGACACTTCTATTATGAAGTCGAACAACTCGATCAATATTTCTGATTATTCACCGCAAATTTCTTTCCGTTTTAAATATGTTACCAAAGCCTCTATGCAAAGCCTCAAGCATGATTTTAATCCAATGAAAACTAAATGTCCTTATTGTGGTAAAACTGATAAGAGGCATAGTTCATCATTTCAACATCTTTCTATTTGTAAGCTAAATTTACAACCAAAGCAATTTCTTCATAAAAGCTATGCAACTTCAAACAATGCATCTCGACGTTGGTATGCTAAAATTCTTGCACATATTGCGTATGGTAGATTAACTATTGGAGGGAATAATGCCCATATCTTAGTACAAGATAGAGAAACGGGTTTGGTTTTAGAAGAAAAAATTTCTGCCTTTGTCAAACTTGGTATACGTTTACTGTATAAGTCAGTCAAAACTGATAATTCAAGTGAAAAGATAAAAAGAATGTTGAGGATTCTGTCCATTAAACAGGGTAAACGTTACGATCATCCTAACTCAAAGAATAAAATAGCAGGATTTGTCAAGTTTCATGGTTTAGAGGCTACGTTGAGTGATTGTTTGATGGAAGATTTGAGCAAATATAAGACGTTCAATGAATTTTTCAGTAGGAAATTGAAAGAAGGTGTACGACCAATAGAAGGTGGTACCGACAATCGCATTGTAAATGCTGTTGCAGATTCAAGATTAATCGTCTTTGATAAAGTTGATGAAGCCAAACAATTATGGATAAAAGGCTCAGGATTTTCCGTTAGTAAGTTACTTGGTAAAACTCCTAAGAATCAGAGTGAGGAACATTCGATTGCAATATTCAGATTAGCACCACAAGATTATCATAGAGTTCATTGTCCATTAAATGGTAAAATTATTAAAATCAATCATATTCATGGTACTTATTATACTGTAAATCCTATGGCTGTTAGGTCAGAACTTGATGTTTTCGGGGAAAACATACGAAGTGTGGTTAGTTTAGAAACTGAAGAATATGGTACAGTTGAAATAGTTATGGTTGGGGCTATGATGGTAGGTAGTATTATATTATCTGTTAATAAAGGAGATGATGTTGTTAAGGGGCAGGAATTGGGATATTTTAAATTTGGGGGATCAACCGTCGTTTTGGTTTTCAAGAAAGGAAATAAAAATATTGTGTGGGATGCTGATTTGATCTATAATTCGAACAAGAGACTCGAAACTCTAGTCAAGGTTGGAATGAGTGTTGGTCATTCTGTTGATAGTGAACAATTTGAAAGACATTTGAAGCAAAATGTTAGTGATGAGGAAAGAATTGCCGTTATTCGAAGAGTTACTGGTATAGGTGAAGGTTATGGTGTTGGAGTCAGCGAAAACATAAAATATAAACTTGGTAACATGATAGATGATGTTATAAGTATTACAGGAAGTGGAAAAACCTCTATTTTTGGAGCTGATCGAAATATTGATGAAGCTCTTAGGGGTTGGGAAATGAATGAGTTGACTACATTAAATGATCCTCAGAATGATAACCAAAATCTAACAGGCGCATTAAGTAGTGACGATACATCAGATAATGATGTGTTTATATAAAATTCGCCATTACATAACTCTAAATATTGAATGTGGGGAATATCATGAACTTGTATGTCTAGATCTGGTTTGATTATCGACCAGTCCTCACCAATGCATTCCGCGGGTGGAGAAGAAGCTTTGTTTGAGAGACACAAGTGACCTTTATTTCAAATCTGTGTTGAATATATACGGTAAATACAATAATGGTAAAGGTATATACAGGTGAAAACAACGATGCAATTGCAAAGTCATTGGCTAAGTTTATTATTGCACAACAAGATGCAGTGTTAGCTACCAATGAAAAATTTACCATTGCTATCAGTGGTGGTTCATTAATAAGCATTTTAGCTAAAGGTTTGTTAAAAAACGACAATGTTAAATGGAATAAGTGGGTCATCTATTTTAGTGACGAAAGAATTGTTCCTTTAGATCATGAAGATTCTAATTTTGGACAATTTCAAAAGCATGTTTTGAACGAACTAGCTCACGAAACTTCTAAAATTGGACCAACAGTTGTTACTATCAATGAAAACTTAATTCATCCAAACGATCACTCTACAGATGCAGATATTGCAAAGGAATATGCTGAAGAATTACCAGAGAACGGAATTGATTTAGTTTTACTTGGTTGTGGACCTGATGGTCATACTTGTTCTCTCTTCCCTGGTCATTCATTATTAACTGAAGAAACATTGGATGTTGCAGCACTTCATGATTCACCAAAGCCACCACCAAGAAGAATTACATTAACATTGAAGTATTTAGCCAAGTGTCACACTTTAACTTTTGTTGCAACAGGTGCTGGTAAACAAACTGTTTTAAAGGATATTTTCAACAATGCATCATCTGATTTACCTTGTGCTAAAGTCAATGCATTGAAAAATAAAGTACGTGGAGGTATTTGCTGGTTTGTAGATGGCCCTGCCGTAGAGGGTGTTGAAGTAACTAAGCTTACATATTAAGTATACGTACGTGTATAACAAGAACATTTATATAAAGTATGTGTATGTAAATATAACTCGCAAAGATTAGTCTCTAAATTTTGTGAGATCTTTATATTAAAAAAGATCGACTAAGCTCTTAAATTAAAAACGGGTTTTCAAAAAAATTTGCAGACAAGTAGTAAAATTAAGAAGCATTATTACATACACAGAAAATCTTGTGCACTTCTATACCAATATGGCTCAAGGTAATTTAAAGCTTGCAAAGAAGAAGAGTGCCAGAGTTACAAAGAATCAAAAAAACCCTAAAGCAGCTGCTCCAAAAATTTGTAAACCTAAGAAAGTGTCAGCAAAGGAAAAACAAGTTATCAAATTGGCTAGGCAACATCAGGCTAAACTTGTAAGTAACACTGAAAAATTGATCTCATCTCGTGTTGGTCATTTGGAAATGTTGAAAGGTGATAGAAGAACTCTTGAAAAGGAAGAACGTCTAAAAGCACAAAATGCTAAAAAATAATTCATCATTTTATTAAGTACTGATATTATTAACAATTTAAGAGTTGAATATTAGAATTTTATTCTATAATTACCTGTATACCAATCATATCTGAATCTTTGCTACTCAAATCTATCCTTTATTGACTTAATGTTTGATTTTATTTCTTTACTTATTTCATCATTTAAAGCTTTTTCCCTATCGAAAAAGATTTTTACCTTGACTGGTTCTCTTTTCTCCTTCCTTATACTGAGTATTTCTTTGGGAACCGGAGGACCCATACTTTGTAAGTGTAAATCTGTTAGCTTAATGTAGACATACTTTACATTATTTGACTGAGACATTCTAGCTTTCAAAAACTCGCACTCCAAAATTTGGCTGCTTATTCTGCAAACTCTTGATACCACCAGTACTTACTTACTTGTTTTCCTTCAATACGTTTTCCTTTAATTAATAAATACATCGAGATGAAGTTGGCTATCTTGGCATTGGTTGGATCTGCATTAGCAATTGAAAATGCAGCTGTATACAAACAGACAGTTTATGAATCCACAACCATACCACAGAATGATGCAGTATTGAACTTGGCATTTGACTTTGGTATTTCTAATTATTACAATGTGGAAAATGTAAAAAACTTGGACAACATTATGCTAGCTAATTCTATTGATGATGAAAATAAAGGAAAGAAACTGATTATTGTTGTCAATGGTGTGGAACATCCATCTCAATTATTCACCAGATATACTAGAGTACCATCATTTAATGTGGAAATAAAGGACGATAGAAAGGCAAATGAATTCAAAAATTTCTTAAAAGACATTCCAAACAAAGTTCATGGAATAAAGTCAGTATTCGGATATCACATAAAAAAACTTTCAGACGAAATTACAATTGTTTCCCCATCGACTAAAAAAATCAACTATTTACATCAACTTTGGAATAAGTACTTTCATGAACAAGAAACCAACAAAGTTGAGTCTTTTTGGAATAGTCTAAAAGGATCACTTTCAGAGCAAGGTGAAAGTATTTTGAAAATCAATAAAAGATCAATGGATCACATAAATGACGAAAGTTTTATCAAGGAGTTGACTCAGCTTGAATTCTTTTTGGCTGATGAATCCAACATTGAAAACGATGTCATTATCAATTTGGATTCTTTATTATCTATTTACAAAAAAACAGGATTAACTCAAACTTATGAAACATGTCTTGATATGATTTCAAAGTTGATCAACGAAAAGATTTCTACATTAAATGTAGATTCTACTATTATTGCATTACCAATTGATCAATCATTACAAACATTAAAAGATAAACAATCAGTGCAAGGCTCTCAATATAATAAAAGATCTATGGAATCTTTATTCAAATCTAAAAGGTCAGGATCAGTGTGTTTTTCCAATCAATTAGCTTGTATTGAATCTACAGATTCTTGTTCTGGACACGGTATCTGTACATTAGTTGGTGATTGTTATAAATGCCTGTGTTCTGCAACTAAAGACAATTCTGGAAAGCAAACTACTTATTGGACTGGTAATTCATGTGAAAAGATCGATTATTCTGCACAATTTAATCTACTGTTTTGGACAACTATAATTTTAATTGCAACTATAGTTTCCGGTGTTAAATTAATGTACAAGGCTGGTGAGGAAGAACTTCCAGGTGTATTACTTGCAGCAACTGTTAATAGTAAAAAGAACAACTAAGCATATCTTTTTTTTTTTATAATTTGATGGTTACGGCCAAACTGAAAACTAAAATATAATAATAATATAAGAATAAGATACAATAATTAAAATGTATGAACCCACCGATCCTTGACTGTAAGTTGAACAAAAAGCTTCCAGCCAACAGATACTAAGACGATTCTGGGTAATCAGCCCCATTTATCTCACCTCATGCATGACGCTTCAATTCGTATCGACAATAACGATTAAAGCAACACGTAAAGCATTGGTTTGCCGCACTGATTATGGCAAAAGAGAAAAGTTCAAGAGTTGAATGAATGAATGAGGGAGGGAGGAAACCTATTTCAATTTATACCTGGAAAACTTTTTCTTCCCCCGTCGCGAGTTTCAACTCATAAAATTTTTTGAGGGTTTCCCTTTGTTTAAATAATGTAATCTTATAATCTTCTTTGCTTCTCTAGTGAATCAGCAACTATGAAGGTGCAATTTGTAGTAAGATACGTTAATGGTTTGAAGGACACTATTGTTGAGGTAGATTCTACTGACCTGATTGTGAAAAGGCTTACTGCACAACGAATAAGAAACGAAATTAGAAAGGAACATCCTGAATTGAGCATGAAAAGACTCAAACTTTTACACAATGGACGTGTTTTATCTTCCTATAATGATTTTAGTAAAGAAATTCATTATTTTCAAGAAGGAAATGAAGGTCCGGTGAAAATTTACTTTCATTGTATAATTGGAGAAGACCTTACAAATGACGAATTGAAAAAGGAAGCTTCTTTAGATCAACAACCTATTAAGTCAACTTCTGAAGCACCCAAGGGATTCAATCGTTTACTATCTCAAGGTTTTAGTGAAGCAGATATTGAAGAACTGAGACAGCAGTTCTTTAGTCTGCATGAACGATCTTTACCACCTAATGCTACACAAGAACAAGTTCAAGAACTCGAAGATAGATGGATTGACAGTACTGTTGGTCACGATATCGATGAATTTCCAGCAAACGTAAGGTTTAACCAATCTACAGGTAATACCGACGCTGATGCTGATGTAGGGGAAGGTACAACATCAACAGAGATTGGAAATACCGCTGATACAAGACACCAAATGATTCGTAGGAATCTAGAAGCTCACAAGGACCTCCTTTTCGGTGTTTGTGTTGGATTCGCCCTAGGTGGTCTTGCAATTGTACTTCTGTTTCTTGAAGTGGGTGGAGTCTTCTCAAAGAAGAACCGTATGGCCATCATCAGCGGAGTGATTGTGAACATTAGTTTTGGGATCTTGCGTAACTGGGGAGGCGAATAGAAGAAATAGGATCTAAAGCAAAAAAAAGAGGCTCGTTTTGCGGAAATTGACGGGCGGCGAGAACAACTGGTTTGTTCTACAATATTCTGTCCTTTCCTTTCCTTGCATTTCCATTTGCATTGCACATTTCATCTACGGGATAAAACCTATTGTGTTATATATATATATATGTCAAAGGAAGAAAAGATTGTTGATTTAGCTTCTAGGTCTCCTGTAGGGACTACAATTAGTGACGATACAGATTCTACAGAAACTTCTTGGAGATACGCTGCTTATGCCAATAGATTTCGTACTATTCTGTTAGCCTCTCATAGATACATTGCATACACTTCAGATATCGGTGAGTCTTTCAGACCAGTTGCACATCCAAATTTAGTTAAGCTTGGTTATGGTATTTCTTGGGCTTACCTAATTGGTGATGTCTCATATGAATCTTGGAAGGCCAAAATGCGCCAAGAAGGTAAATATAGACCAGGGTTGAAACCATGGGATCCTATTCCAATAGTTAATCCTGCAGCTCAACTTCAATATAATAACTTGGATTGGAAAGTTCTAGGTGTCAAAAGAGCTTTGTTTCAAAGTATAGCTTCAATGGGATTACCTGCCTTTACAATTCACTCAACAGTGAGATACTCTTCAATTCTTTTCAAAAATTCTACAAACAAAAATTTGAAGACATACGGTCCAGTTGGTTTAGGTTTGGCAATTGTTCCATTCCTTCCGTACATTTTTGATAAACCAGTTGAAGAAGCTATGGATTATATTTTCGATAAATCCTTCAGCAAAGTTAAATTAGAATGAACTTCGAGAAAACATTCTTTTCTCATTGAAGAATTTTATAATAGATTGGGTTTATGTATATATCCTTTTTATCACAAGTGAAAAAAAAGTTGAATTTATTGAAAACTGTGCAGTAAAGGTAATCAAAAAGCACGTTTCAATACTAAATATTGTATTTAACGTACTTTGTACTTACCTATTGCTATCATTTAAAGTCGTTGACTCCAACATTGTTCGCTTTGATCCACTAATTTCCAATAAGTCTGGTCGATGTTTTGAAAGTCTCTAGTACATATTTTCAAAATGCATCTTCGCTGATCTCTAAAGTGAGCTCAATTCAAGATTCATTGGCCCAGACAAGTCGTCTTTTCAAGTACAATAAAAGAGTATGTCCTGGTTTGGTAAGAAAAGTGAGCCTATAAAGGAATGGAAAGTGATTGAAGATAAACCATTAGTGGCTAAAGCTCTTTCCAAACCATCTGATAAAATAGATCATCAACCAACTTATGAAGAAATCAAAGAAGCTGAACATGAAAAAATATATCAAAATGTTCTGAACCACTTTAAGACTACTGAAAAGTTCCCCGTTAGTGAAGGCAATTGCCCAGAAAGTCAATGGAAACCATTAAATAAATATGAAAGAGCGTGGTTGTCTAGACAATGTTTCCTGAGATATCTTAGAGCTTGTAATTGGAAAGAACAAGACGCGATTAAAAGAATCACAGGTTCTATTGCATGGAGAAGAGAATTTGGTATTGCTGGAGGTGAATTTGAAAAGATTACTGCAAATCATGTCAAAGAAGAAAATGAAACAGGTAAACACCAAATTTTTGGATTTGACGATGAAAAAAGACCATGTTTAATGTTATTTACTGGAAGACAAAATACTAAAACATCAGATAGACAAATTCAACATTTAATTTACATGTTAGAAAAAAGCATAGAATTCATGCCTCAAGGACAAGATAAACTCTGTCTGTGTGTTGATTTCAAGAAATACCCAGAAGCATGTACCTATGAGCCTAAAGTACCACCTGTTGGATTAGGTAAGAGTATCTTGTACATTTTACAGTATCATTATCCAGAAAGACTTGGACGTGCATTATTTATCAATATACCAACTTTGGTTAGTATCTTCCTCAAATTATGCTGGCCTTTCGTTGATCCATATACAAAACAAAAATGTAAATTTGACGAACCTTTCAAAGAATTCATTACTTCAGATCAGCTTCCATATCATTACGGTGGTGAAATTAACTACGAATATGTTCACGAGGAATACTGGGAAGATTTTGTAGATAAAGTAAATACCAAAAGAGAGAAGATGTTGAAAAATTTTGATAAGTTAGGTGGGGAGATCGGCCTGAGTGAATGGGACTTAAAGGAAGGTATTTGAGTAATTAATCATGCACATTTTTAGATTTATATTTATATATGGATACATGTTTATTTGTTTTTTTTCAAAGTCGGCAGTCTTTGTTTACTTTCTCATTAAAATGTATAAATTCTCTTGTTTCAAACCCACCAAATTTCTGTAATTACCTTCCAAGCACATGAGAAGCCCTCCAAAGGAACAATACACTGAAATTTTGTCATTTTTTCCCTCTTCAAATTTGTAGACAGTACCATGCATAACATAGTCATATTCATTCATGAGAGATCTTTGATCTGGTTTTGGTGGCCTCCAGGAACCATTTGCACTTAATAAATCGTTACTCTCTCCTGAATCATCATCTATGTTAAGGGATTTTGCTAATGTGATTGTCAATGTGTCATTTTCACTGATTGGGAAAAGTTCATGGTTTATATCAATAGTAATTTTGGTGTCAGCCGCAGAAGTAGAATTTGCAACAACTCTCGTCACACGGTCATATCTCGCAGAATCTGTAGATTCAACATTGAAAATATCGTCAAATAGTGTAGAAGACATTTTATCTTGCTTTAACCAAATAGGTATCTTCCCTTAATATCAGTGGAGGCGTGGATCCTGTGCTTAATTAAATTTTTCAAAATCAGAAACACAGGCTGTATTTTCATCAACAGAATTTTTTTTCCCTTTCAAGTCGATCGGCCCCATTTCTTTCAAGGTCATTTCGTTATCAGAAACTGTTTCATTTTATAAAAACCATTCAGAGCTTTAGGCAAAAGTCATGAGTAATGCAAAGAAATTGCAGACCATTGTCGATGATGATTTAGACAATTTCAGTATAGATGACAATGAAATTGAAGATGACTTAGCGGATTTTGATATCGAACATGGTATAACAGCTACTGACGACAATTCTGGCTTGGACTACTATCCAGGTATGAGAGGTGGTCGACATGCTTTCCTTGGAGAGCCTGAAGATTTCAAAGCCAAATTTTTCAGGGTAGCAAGGAAGTTTCAAGCAACATTGACATCACAGAAGACAAGAAAATTGGTCATTGGTGTAGTTGGTTTGATTATAGTATTATTATTCTTCTCTATTATGTTATTCAGTGGAGAAGGTAGTGACAACGATCTACCAGGTGGTGGGATTCAAGATGGACAGAATCCAGATCAAGATTTAAAAACGCCACCTCTTGATGATCAACCAGACTCAAATGAGAATGATGCTAATGATGATCCGAACCAATCTCCGAAACTTATCAAATTAAATTTGGATGATATGAGACAAGGATCTTATTGGGTTTTTGATGCATCAATTAACTTTTTTGATTACAAAGAAAATGAATCCTTGAAGTCCCGTGACCATGATGATAACGATGATGATGATCGCAATGAGAAAGATGATGATAGTGACGATGATGACGACAGTGATGATAGTGACGATGATGAAGATGATGAAGATGATGATGATAAAGATGAAAACCATAAGGCTGGAAAGGGAAGGAAAAAGAATAAGCTCAAAGGCACAAAATCAGAAAAACAATCCGACCAAAAAGACACCAATTCTGGACATTCCAATGACGAAGGTTACTATATTGAAAGAAATGGTGATGTTGTTGTTTTGAAAAAAGCATCTGATTCAAATTTTAGTCAAGAAATCATTGATTTGAGTAAGTTATCGTATAACAATATGCCATTAGAAGCAGAGATTGTTTCTTTGACAAAATCTTTGGACAAAGTCATCGTTTCAAGTGAGAAAAGACAACATTGGAGGCACTCCTCATTTGCCAAGTATTGGTTAGTTGACACCAAAACACTTTCTGTAGAACCCGTTTACTCCACTACAAAGAAATCAGGAGATGAAGAAATTTCAACACCTATGTCATTAGCATATGCTGCATTTTCACCTGATGGAAATAATGTCTACTTTCACTATTATGGTAATCTATTTTTGAAGAACGTCAAGTCTGGAAAAGTTGTAGCAATTACCAATGATGGAAACACCAAAGAAATTTTTAATGGAAAGCCTGATTGGGTTTATGAAGAGGAAGTACTAGCTAGTGATAGAGCAATATATTGGGAATCTAATGGTAAGCGATTGGCTTTTATTAGATGGGATGACAGTGAGGTGCCGGTTTACAACCTTGAAATTTTTGGAGACGAGGACTATCCACAAATCAGTTCATTGAAGTACCCAAAACCAGGATACCCTAATCCAAAACTATCCTTGTATGTTTATGATCTTGATAAATCAAAGCTTATCAAAGTCAAGCAGCCAGAAGAACAAGATGCTGATGTGGAGTCATTTGGTGATGATTTCATAATATATCAAACTGTTTGGTTGAATGAAAATGATCTGATTTACAAAAGAACAGACAGAAGCAGTAGAAAAATACAAGTATGTTACTATAATTTAAAAGCTGGAAAAACCATTGTAGTTAGAAGTATTAACACTGATGATTATTCCGGCTGGTATAAAAACAATGGTGACATTTTTGTTTTACCGAATAACAAAGGATATATTGATACTGGAGTTATCGACAATCATGATCATTTAATTCACTATAAAAGCGCATCTGATTTGGAAGGCGAGATTGTCACTTCTGGTGATTGGGATGTTATAGGAGGCGTTCTTGGTTACGATGAAAATGAGGATGCACTTTATTTTATAGGTACGCATGGAAATGCCCTTCAAAGACATATCTATAAAGTGATAATTGGTGAGTCGCAACTTTTTGGGTTGACTGATTTGAACAGTATCAGCTCATATTCAATGAAAATCTCCAGTGGTGCTAAGTGGGGGGTTGTGAAATATTCAGGGCCGGACTTACCATATCAAAAGTTGGTGGATCTCAGTAAGCTTTCCGATGAAGAGTATATTAACTCATTACCTAATTTAAACAATGCTCAAGAAGTTGACTCTTTGTTGCAAAAATATGAAATTCCATTCAAAGAGTACATTTCTATGAGAACTAACGATGGAGTTGATATCAATGTTATTGAAGTAAAACCTGCAAATTTCGATGAGAACAAACAGTACCCAATTTTAGTTTCTGTTTATGGAGGACCAGGTATTCAAAAAGTTTCATGCGAATTTAACTATGGATTTGAAGAAATCATATCTTCTTCATTAGAGGCAATTATATTGTATATCGATCCAAGAGGTACAGGTGGCTCTAGTTGGAAATACAGATCATGGGCTAGAAATAACATTGGATATTGGGAACCTAGAGATATTGTTGAAGCTACTCAAAATTACATCAATACTAGAGATTACATTGATACAGAAAAGGTTGCAATTTGGGGATGGTCCTATGGTGGATTCACAACATTGAAGAGTTTGGAATTTGATAAAGGCGTTACTTTCAAATATGGTATGGCTGTTGCTCCAGTCACAAATTGGTATCTTTATGACTCAATTTACACCGAAAGATATATGGGAACTCCATCTGAAACTAATAAATATAAAGATGCCAAGATTTCTGAGTATGGAAACTTCAATAGTATCTACAGATTTTTAGTGATGCATGGTACTGGCGATGACAATGTGCATTATCAGAATACACTACAACTTCTAAACCACTTTGATATCAATGGAATTGAAAATTATGATGTCCATGTCTTCACAGACTCTGATCATAATATTGCCCATGATAATGCCAATACTATAGTTTACGACAAACTGTTTAATTGGCTAGCTGAAGCCTTTGATCTTTAGATTGTATACGTCTTTGAATTAATTTACATTAAATGAATCGCTAAACACTTAAACGATTGGTCTTGATGAATTTTCCGTACGGCAATGTGAGCATGTTCTCAAAGTTAAATCGTTGTCAAACTTTAATATGGCTGCCTTTACTTGAGTGCCCAAGTCGTGACAATGGAATGCCTCTTCGTGACAAATTTCCTTGCAATTTTTGCAATACCATCTCATCCGATCCAGCATAGTTTCTGGTCTATCCTGTTCAAGAACGATTCCCACAGTGTTAGCAAATCTCACGGGACTGTGTGGAACATTCGCAGGTAAAAGGAAAGACTCTCCTTCTTTGATTGGAATATCTTTGAATACACCATCATCGACGACTTTCAAAAGCATATCACCCTTGAATTGATAAAACCATTCTGGGGTTTGATTTATATGATAGTCTGTTCTCTCATTTGGACCACCCACAATCATTACAGTGAACCCGCCTCTTTGTAAGCAAAAGTTATTCACTGGTGGCTGTAATTTCTCCTCATTTTCTGAAATCCACTTTTGGATATTGATTGGAGCACCAAGCATGTTCGTTTAATGACAATGTTCACTCGTTTTAATTAAATGGAATGAAAGTTAAAGCTTACGGAGAATCTATTAAACTTATTATTATCACCCAATATTTTGAAATCTTATGACAATTTCCATTTATCACGTGACTATGGAGCTCCAATTGATTTGATCACATGTTTGAGCTGAGTTTAATTGCCAACAACTGTCAATCTAAGAAGAAAACTAGTTATAGCTGTATTAACACTTTTTGATATATTTTTTAGATGACTGAGGTTGAACTATCTCCTACTAAGACACAATTAGCGTTAGAAGAACATAGTGTTAACAAAAATGTCAATGAGGACGAAGAAAACTTGTGTCCAGTTACTCAAGCTAGATCTGAGAACTGGACTGTTCCGCCTGACGTCAGAAGTCAAAACAGAATCACGATTTCAGCTTATGAGACTCCAATAGATACACCGTTGTTGAATAACTTTTTCAAATTTATGAAGTCATATAAACCTCCAATAATACTTAAATTCATTGAAAACTTTTCAGCTTGGTATATGCAGACTGAATTCATACTGAAGTGTTTAGGCTTATCTGATATTGTTACAAAACTACTGGAAGCTAGAAGTAGGGATTGTTTGATTATATGTCAAAGGGATGAAGAAGCTGTTATCAAACAAGTAGTGAGTGCAACTGTTGATCAACAAAAATTCATTATCTGTTGCGATACAACAGCTCAAGAGGAATTGTACAATATAGTACATATTTTGGGTCTTGTCAAAAGTTGCAGTGGTGTGATGAAGATGCAAGACGATTTTACAATTGATGTCAGGAACCCACTAGCGGTCAATCTTAGGAAATGGGAAATAATGAATTTTACTTCTAAGTTTTCGAACATTCCTATTAATACACGATGTTTAGTTCTTAGTATCTCTAAGAATTTTCCTAGAAATGATACTTTTAGACCTTTAATCGAATTTACCTTGTCAGTTGTCAATGGAAATGGCAGAGTAGATGTTGCCCAAGTTATTGGACAAATACACAGAATGGCTGGAGAGTTATGTGATGTACATTCTTCTGAGTCCAAGTTTATGTGCAGTGATTCAAATACCAATTTTCACATTGGAAACTCTGATAAAAAACCAAAAAGAGTACCTAAGGGAGTACACAAAAACTGGCAGCAAAAGCAAAAGAGCAAGTATAGAGTTAGGAACAGAGACGACTAAATCAAAAGAGAGGAAAGCATATCATTGAGAAAGAAGTTGTTCGGTTGACATTATGAAAAGGCGAAATCTCAAAAGTGAGTAAAAAATACGTAACTGTACATACTTGTATAGATCAAACCACTTGAAGCCGATGTCACTGTTGATCCCCTTAATCATGAACATTATTTTCTGTTAGAATCAGCAGCTAAGTGATAGTCAAGTAAAACAGATAGCAAAGCATACAGATCTTATTTAAACAATATAACTGGCAAGAACACTTCCACTATCTCCGCTGAAAAAGGCCAAGTCAACCCCTAGGTCGTTACCAACTCAATCCAAGTAGGTGTGGTATCTATACATATCGTAAATAGATTTGAAACTTATAGTCTTTCTGCAAGAGCTTGATAAAAGTTGTAAACCCATTGATAGTGGAGCATGTCAAGATTACCAAATAATGAAACTACCACAGAGGCATTAATGAAAAATTGTCTCTAAAAACGAGTTAAAGGCTATGTGGCAGCTGATTGTATATAAAAGGATCAATTAAAAACTTGTAGAAAACGAAGCCATCATTAGAGGCAGATGGGTATTCAATGTGAAATAAAAGTCAGATGTTAGTAAATGATAAAGCAAGACTTGTAGCAATAGATTTAGACAGATCTTGAATCATTCTGGCCAGTCATTACTCTTGATGGATTGTTGGTATAACACATTATTAGCTGAGATTAAAAGATCAATTTTATGTTTATCAATTGAGTTTCTCTTTCTGACATATTTAGGAATGACATCTTTTGGTAGTACTATTGTCAGCGACGCAAGTGCTAAGAACAAAGATACTTCAGCTTTGGATGGCTAAATGTTATGGTTTCTCAACCTTGTTGATTGACTGTTAATCAAAACGTTGCTGTAACACCGTACCAGGCACCATGCAACAAGATCTAATCATAGTGGTTTCAAAGAATCCATTACTAACTAAAGCATTGTGGGAGCTCGTGCCCGGTATGGTTAGCCAGAGCAACGATTTTACGTTGAGGATATTGAGTATTGTAAAAATAAAGTTCGAGAATTAAATTTACCTAAATAATATAACAAATAAATAAGTGTGAATGATCTTGGTCAACCTAGTTTGAATAGTCTAAACAAGTAAGTGTGTATGACTATGTCTGTATGTCTGTGTATGTATGTATATCTCTCTAGGTTACCCTTCACCAAGAACTCCGCCTGGCGGCATCT